>JANAVB010034668.1:0-17421 GCA_029216955.1 Iris pallida | reverse complement strand
TATTATATATATATAGATATATATATATATATATATATATATATATATATATATATATATCTATCTATATATATATATATATATATATATATATATAGATATATATAATAGAATTATAATAAGATATTTTGTAATATCTTATATTGATTTGTAAAAAAAAGAGCAGAGGGTGGTGGGCCGAACCCCCCCACATTCAGCAGCACTTAGCCGCGGGTGGGGCTCGACCCCCTAAACCAAAGAACTAGCAGCATCAGCTGCTATTATAACCCCGAGCCCCCATATTCGAGTCCTATACGAATAAGAGCGGCGGCAGCAGTATAAATACTGCTTCCGCGACCGAACCCTAACCCCCTAATTCTCATCCCCCACCTGAAGCCTCGTCCCCGAGTTCCCTTCACTGCTGCGCGCAGTCTCCTACCCCGTGATCGGCCCCCGACCGCCACACCGTCGTGGAACCCGACATCAAGACAGTGGTAGCGCCAGTATCTTCACGCAGCGAGGTAACCCCCTTTCTCGCCCTCACCCCTCCTCTATACATGATCATTTTCGATTCTACAAACTCGTATAGGAAGCCAGTATAACCCTCTTCGCATCCCCTTTGATGGATCCCGACACCGTTCCTTAGATCGGTCGAAAATTCGACACGAAGTTGATCCCCATCGCTCGAAAACAGAGCAATAAGCCTGTTCCAAACCTCAACTTAGAAGCCTAATTACGGTCTAAGTATTAGGGTTTTGATGAACTAATTGAAAACCGTAGTTAACAACATAAACGAGATTACAATGCAAATTTTATTCCTGCAGTTCGATCACTATGCACAAATTAAACTGCCGTTAAAGTTTGTCAAAAAAACTGCGTATAACATAGTAAATTTCAGAGAATTTTCCCCGATACGACGTGCGCCCCGACAAACCGGGCGACGTGGTCGCGTGCTATATGCATCGAAAGGCGCATATGGACGTTGCGGACGTGTGGAAACTGACGGAACTCAGTTTCGTCGCGTATGCGCGACGAAATCAACGCGTATCCGTCGAGATACTCCCGTATCGGTGTTTTGCAAACTTGCCCTAACTTCGTGTACAGTCGGCGAATCGAGACGAAACTTGTGCCAACATGTCCGAATCAAATTTTGGTCATGTGTGCCAAGTTTGGTTCGATATTGAGAAAGTCGAATCGGAACCCTTTTGGCGGGCCCACGATCCACTCAAACGGGCGATTTTGTACGCGGCTCATCGAATCTACATTGGACATACCATTGAGTTCCTCTCCTCAAACTAAAATCGAAAACATTTAGTTTGACGACTTTAGAGACCATAGACTTCGGCACGCATTTCGGTGCAAAGCGGGTCCAACGACGGACATCATTTTGACCCAAAATTACGATTTTACCCCTGTTCCAGAATTAGACTTTTGGAAAGGCATTTCCTAGGTATATCTTTTACACGAGTGTGTTTTGATGTTTGTTTCAGCGTCCGAATTTGTTTGGAGATTGTGACGTTTCTTGGCTGGCACTGTGATTACTTGGACTTGCCACTTTGTACCATCAGGCAAGATACCTTGTCACCCTACTCTGTGATTATATATTTCTTATTTTCAATTGTTATTTTCAGCATTTTATTTCTTGATATTTAAACTGTGCGTCCAAGTCACACTTGGGTGCAAGCGACTCTATCGATCGTTTACCTCGTCTTATTTATTTCTCTTGCATTAACTTAGTCTAGTGATCACCCATTGATGTTGAGGTATTGGTATATCTTATACGGCCTTGACACTTGTTGTATCATGTAATATGAGTCACATGTAGGATACGTACCCGCATAGTCGGCTTGCCACCGATAAGTATGGAGCGTGCGACGGATAGGAGTCACTGCCAATAGTATGCATGTTAGAAGACTTGGCGGTTACGAGGATCATATCAGTCATAGAGATGATGATACTAGGCATTAGGTAGGGAGAACAATACCTGACGTATGGGCTTTTTTGCACTTCCCTGATTACCTGTGCGCTCCTCCGGAGACGCAGGCTCCAGGTGCCCTCTGACGTTTTCCAGAGCGTTATGGACGTAGCCCCTTGCACATGGTGCCCTCTTACGCTTCCAGAGCGTTATAGACGTAGGCCCCTGGTCCTTTATGGGAACTATGCCGATCCCATTTACAGCCAGGGCTCATGCGTCGAAGGATTGTATCTCAACTACATATTCACAGTAGAATGGTTAGGAACTCGATTGCATGCATACCTTTTTCTCTTATTATATTATCACAGTTTATATGGCATGGTGTTTTCTTGTATCTTGCTATGTCCCCTGAGGACCTGGTTATCTCTCCAGGTTTAGACGATTTTCTACAGGAGTACGGAGCGGCGTTGGAGCTATCCTACATCGATGACGAGGCAGTCTTTACTGATGACTAGTCTATTCTTTATTTGAGACATTAGTGGACATATTTTACTTCTCTCTTTCTTTCTATTTATGGAGGTTGGACTCCGATCTTGTGAAACTATTTTTCTTAGCTGTTTGGAGTGAGCATGTTCACCCGGCTATCTTTTGATACTCTTATTTATTTATTTGGACTCTATTATCTTCTGTGTTGAGCTGTGATGAGATTAGATTATGTTATTCTGGTCTGTGATTATTTTATTTACAGCTTATGTGCTTATATAAGGATTCCATATATTGGAGTATTCTTCGTAAATGTGCAGCTGACATGTTTACGTACTTGGTCCTACGTATTTTAGGACTGGAGCATTATATGTTTTTGTGGTGGCCTATGCAGGTCTATGTTAATATTGTTGGGTTACATGACTGTGCCCAACAAGCCTGCATATAGGAATAAGAATATCTCATCCAGAACTACTACTATCTCTTGACTTCCAATCTTTTCGAAACTTTCTTGATTATTCGATTTACTTCATATCAAATCTTTCCTAATATCAACTTATCTTCTTCGTGCCAACAGTATGCATTTATGAAGCGGACGCACTTCTGCCTTGGCCCTTACATCTGGTGAAGAGGCTACTCCGGAGGGACAGAATCCTCCCATGACACCAGTGATACCATACCAGCCAGGACAGTCGCAGCCTACTACGACACCGATGACAGAGTACCCAGAGATCGCAGCACCCACAGGACAACTTGTGCACAAGATAATAGTCGCGTCTGATAGAAGTAATATCATGCATTGGTCTGACAACTTGTGCACAAGATAATAGTCTCTCGAACGGCTCCTGGGCACTAGAAAGTGCTCAGCCTAGGAGAGACTGAGACACCCTGAGACTTGTACGTCCTTGCGATCAAGGGGTGTCATATTTATTAGTGAGATATGCTTGTACGTCCCAACTACTAATAGTCAAGTCCATTAGTGAATAGCTGAATCATGAGCCACAACTGCTATAATAGTCGCGTCTGCTAGTGAAGAGCTGAACCATGAGTCACAGTTGCTAATAGTCGTGCTTAATTACTAGTGAAGAGTTGAATTGTAAGTCACAGTTGCTAATCATGGAAAGTCGCTCATGGACCATCATATATAGTATATATATATATATATATATATTAAATATATATATATAATTAATTCACGAGAATCGTGGTGGCTGGGGCCTTCATTGAATACACAATAAAAAGGGAAATAGGGGAAATAGAGTAGGAAGATGGCCCTTGCTCCTACAGGTGTGGGGATGAGCCCCTAAAACTCAGCCGAACTTGGTTAAGCTAAAAAAATAGGACACCTACAACCAACTACTTCTTACTGTTCAAGCGAAGGGAGCGTCGAGGTGTTGGCACCTCGCGCCTGGCGTGAGCGTGAACATAATCAATGAATACTTTGTGGAGGTTCAGAAGGGATGCCAGGGCAGCGTCCGAATTCCGAACCCTGTGACGGAAGGCCTGCTCGGATCTGAGAGTAAGGGATGTTAGAAGGCTGATCTCTTTAACATCTTCGCCCTTAGGGGTAGAGTTCAATATCTTAACGAAGAAGGCCATCAGTCGATTCATGGTCTCTTCGTCTGACATCGGTGTATCTTTGATTTGTTCTTCTACGTCCGAGGTTTCCTCTAACTCAAGGTCGTCATCAGAGATGGGTCCTGTCGAGTCATCATCCACCGCGGCCGCAGCTTCCTCAATTTGTCCTTTCGGGTCCCTGTCAGGGGGCGGATCTTCCTCGAGGGTAGTGAACGTCTGATTAACTTCAGGATGCGTCTCACCAAATTCTTCGATGATAAAAGAAGATTGGATCTAAGGATTGATGTGGAGGTGGTTGGTTTGTCTGGGTGAGACAAGATCTTCATGGCGATTGGGTCGGGTGGTTTTGGTCATCTTTCGGGTTCAGGGCCATGTCTCATTCGAGCTCCGCCAAAATGCCAACGTAGCTGTCTGCGCTGAAGCAACCGGCCGCGGCTGCCTGTTTCATCCTGTTGACTGATTCTTGTTAGATGTTCTTAAGCTTGTCCGGGCTATATTCCTGAGGGAGATCGGGTGATTCTGTGTAAAGGGTGTCCAATTCTGTGTAAAGGGTGATTCTGTGGAGTTATTGAATTTTCTTGTGGTATATCTTTTATTGCGTGGTTGTTCATCATATTGTTACAGCATTCTACCGTCGACTCTGCGGCGTAGGCTGGACGTGTACACGGTTCAGGTCCAAATATTGGGTGCGGGTCGTGACAAATATGTTATAAGGGTTGGAGGCCGGTGCTGTGAAGGGAACGATAGCTCTTCTCGAGGAGGTGGTTGGTTCTTGTGTGCCGGTAGTACCAGCACTAGCCTCAAACCGAATATGGGTGTTTGGTAACGAGAGGAGGGGTAATTTAGGGGGTTGGTTGTTACTCCTGGTCTTATGGGAGAGGGCGCTCTTTCGCGTCTCTTTTTTCTTAAGTTTTGGGTTGGCACGATAACTGTGCTCAATGGTGTGGCCCCTCAAATGGCAGTGTTTACAAAAGATGATGTTGTTATCGTAAAAAATTTACTGGGTGTGCGTCCTGTTGCCAAGAAAGATTTGAATATGCTTGAGGGTATCCGTCGAGAGATCTAGCTCCACACAAATTCTAGCGTAGTTTGCTTTGGAGAGGTTTCTGGTTTCAATTATCGCTGCCACAAACGTGTCAAAGGAGTTAGAAATCTGCCTAAGGGCCGCAGGAACGAAACAGATGAGGAGGAGATTGGGGAGGGTTACCCAGGCCGAGACAGTTGTTAAGTCAACCTTGGTGTTGAAGTCCTGGGACTATCTAATAATTTTTATGGTGTGGGAATCAATCATGCCAGTGCCACGAGACCAAACGTTCTTGTGGTCGAACTCAGAAGAAAGGTGCAATAGGATGTGCTTGGGGTCCAAAGGGGCTACCCTATATGCCGAGGTGAGCCCCCAACTAGCAATCACTTCCTGGACACTCTGCAGTTTCGGGGCAGCCAGCGGAAAATTTGAGGACGAAGGTGTGTGGGAAGGAGGTAAACAGTGACGCCAGTTCGGAGTCAGAGAATGGCACAAAGATCTCGAGCTGATTCGTCGCATAGTCTACTTTAGGGAGGACATTCTCAGAAAATATAATTAGAATCCTGACCGAATGGTCGGGCCTTAGCTTGTCGGCGTACGACTGCACGAGGGGTTGTTGAAGGATAGGCGAGAGCCGGCTGCCCATAGGCGCAATTTTTTGTGCTGTTAGAGATCAACCCACTAGGAGTCACGGAATGTGACTCTTTTAGGGAGCCTTGGGCGGGAGGAAGCACGGAGGCACCCAAAGAGGTAGGTGGGCCCACGCCCGAGTGGGGACTAGATGATAGTCCAGGTTATGCGATACTAAAAGCGGGAGAGAGAAGAGGAGTATCGTCGTTCAAGGGGGGTCGAAAGACAATCGACAGTGGCTCCCGAATGGACGAGAGACGGCGCAAGCACCAACAGGTCATCGAGATAAGCTGAGGGGAGTGCAGGGTGCACCACCTGGCACAGAGTGGCAGCAGAGTGTGTGGGGGCACCACTTGGCACAGAGGAGCCATAGCCACCGACGCCACAAGGGGGCTGGCACCACCAGAAGCTGCGGGAAGGGGTGCAAAACGAGAAAAGTTCTGGTCGCCCAAGAGGGCGCCAATGCTAGTGCAGACAGAGAGCTGCACACCTGAAAGGATGCCTAAGGGAGGGGTATCACCAATGGGTGGCGTTGGGTACAGCACACCTGATTGGGTGCATGGAATGCGCCAGGCGTCGTACAACTCATCGCTGGTTTGGGGAAGCAGCCAATTTGAGTGCTCTGATCCTACGTCAAATTCGAGCCTCGAAGGACGAAAAAGGGGGTGGAGTCTCGAGGCTGCCTGCTCTCCCTCCCAAGGGGAACAGCACCAAAGACAGGGGTCGGGCGCCAAAGACTGGGGAGGGCACCAAGTCTCCGGCGGAGTTCGGAAGTAGGGCGGTCGAATCCGTACAGGTGAAGGGCTGAGCCTGATACAAGGGGGCGGAGCAAGATAGGACAGAGGGCAGGGGAGGGAGAGGAAGGAAAGTGGAGGGGTCAGGAGAGGGGGATCTAGAGGGAGCCCGAGAAAGGCCAACAGGTCCGGTGGCCATGGCTGCCGCGACGAACCCGGAGGGGAACCCATGCCGCCGAGCCGGAGAAACGCCTAAGACTGGAGATGCTAACCTGAACTCCGAACGAAGGCCGCTCGCATGTGTGGAGGCCGGCCGAGGCCCGCTGGGGAAGCCGCGGGTCAGAAGCTAGAGATCGTCATGGGAGAGACACTCTCTGAAGATTTATGTATGTATGTATGTATGTATGTATGTATGTATATATATATATATATATATATATATATATATATATATATATATATATATATATATATATATATCTATATATATATATATATATATATATATATATATATATATATATAATATCATTTTTGTAAGCCTAACAAATTTGATGCATGGATGGATCGTCAACCATAGGTAAGAATTAATGTATAAGTGATATTTATATTGCTTATTTTTCTTTATCATAGATTGTCATTTTAAAAGAATCTTGTTTAACTAAAATGCTGCTATTATGTCCCTAAGATATGAGTATGGCTTAGAAATATACTACACGTGTTACGACATAAATGGTTATCGTGTATGAATTTTCTCTAATGCTTGAATGAATAAGAGATTAAATATTTTATTTTTGTTTTCAAAAAGAATCAGCACTCTTGAATTGTATATGACATGAAATAGAAGTAGGTAAAAGTAGAATGACCATTATTAAAAGCTATATTTTCTTACTAAATTACTTAGTGATTGTTTTAGTGAGTATTGCTTTTGTTCATTCACCAGTGCATTCCCAAGTGTAATGACCACCCACCAGATTATCTGCAAGTATTGGATGTCATTTGGATGGTTTGAAGCAATAACAGATCCTAATCCTTGAGAGTCGGAGATTAGAAGACTCATGGTCATTTTTGTATAAAGAGCTGTAATGTATGGAACAGAAGCATTGTAATTCTTTTTCATCTTGAAAGTTATACGTAAGCCAAGTTGGCATTTCAGTTGAGCAAGTAAAACCCCACGTTGTAATCATTGCAAATACTAGTAAAAGAAGAAATTTTCTTCTTATCCTATTGTGTTCATTTGGTTTTCTACATTATAGTTCTGCTGCGTTGTTGTTAATTTAGTCTATTTTATTTTTGTGCAAGTCTGTGCCTTGAACAAGTGCAACTTAGGTTGTACAACACCATGTCCAGTGATGACTTTACGGTTCTCCGAGACTGGGGTGTGGCAATGACTTAATCCCACGTGATTTATGGTCTCCATCTAATGTGTCTACGTACAATGGGAATTTACATTTCATCCTGGAGGTGTTGTAATACCCCACTCCCATCTTCAGCTTGCTTGGCTAGAGGGTAGGTTTATATTGGGTTTGGTTTAAACCTTGATTGTCAAGTTTAGTTTTTTTTAATATTGATTGTCCCTTTGGGTTTGGTTTGTTATAACCACATGGTTTGGAAAATGGTGCATTTGTGATTGGTTTGGACATTAGTCCAATTGATGATTTTGGATTTGGATTGAGATACTTGCTTATTGGGTTGATAATTAGATGGATTATTAGGCAAGGACACTTTGTATATGATAACCATTAAGAATATCTTCCATCAAATCATTTGATATCTTTTGGGGATCTTTGATATCTTAGACGGTATGATAGGATCCTTTTGAATCTTGGAGATTCTTTACTATCTGGTAGTATCAATCTATGGAAATCTTTTCAGTTGATCTTTTAGTCGCTTATTTTAAGATTCATTCTCTCATTTTGGTTGGGATTATGGTTAGGTTTAATGATCAATATCATCTAATGGAATTGATATTATCTTATTGGTTGAATATGTGGCTAGGTTCATTGAACCATATCTTTGTTATAGCATTCGCTTTCAAAAAATCATAATTTTGAATTGGGGAAAATCATTTTATTCTTAACAGAAAACTCTAATTAAATTATTAATAACTTGTGTAGCGGTTTAAAATGTGTACTTTGGTAATTTGGGGTACCACAACGACATCCTAAGACTATAATTGTAGTAAGTGAATCGTAGGTCGAGAATAATGAATCACAATCCTAAAATATTTTATAACGTCATTTTATAATATTCTAGAATTTATATGAATGTTTAGGGACTTTTAGAATTAAAGCAAAATTTTGCTTATATGAAATCGGTTATGGATAATGTGCCCATTAAGGTTGCAATAAAGCAACCTGTGATCCGAGGGGTTAAAAACAATTTTACGACCCTTATAAATAACCTAGAATTGTCTAGAATAATATTTCAAAATTTAGATTTTTGGGGGGATTTTTTTAAGTATTTAAAAGTAATTAAAATGCTAAGAAATGATTAGACTGCTTCTAAAAATTACTTTAGGAGTCCTAAACACCAGAATAACCCCAAACATTTTTTTAGCTTATAATATCCTATTATATTTTCCAATATTTTTTGAGAGTTTTATGAATTACTTTTGTTTTTTTAATAATTAATAATTAATATATTATTTTTTTAATTAATTAAATTAAATTTCTAGATGACTTCTTGAAATTACTATAGCTAAATCCTATAGTAGTTTATTTATCCTAGGCTACAAATGATCTAAAGTATTTACTTTTTTTTATATTTTTCAAGATTTATTTTATATATTTTAGTATTTATTTGGAGTGAAAATGTATTATTAATAGTTTATGCATTTAAAATAAGTTAAAAAGCTCTTTATATAATAATTAAACTCAAACCCAACCTGAGGGCGTGCTTGTCAGCCATCCACGCATGCACCCATGTGCACCCTCACCTACTTTCCAACAGGTGGTAGAATTATGGCTACTAATTCAATTAGGATTAATCTGGACCACTAATTTATATATAAGTTTCTAAATATATAGTTAGTGTTGTGAAAATAGAAGAGAAAGAGAAAAACTTGGTAGCCAGAAAGAATGTACATAGCTTTCCTCATTAATAACATATAAAGAGGGAATAGGATAGAGGTGGTTGTGGGTATGGATAAGGGCATCCATATTTGGGTTTATCCAAACCATAATACTTCTCATTGTATGCCCACTTTAATTATTGCCTCATTAAAATCTTTCTAAGGAAAAAACCATCTTTTGGGAAAAAATCCGTAGAAAAGAAAAGAGTATAATAATATTCGTCAGGAATATGATTCTTCATAAATCCAAGTGGGTGCGGCTTACACTGTCTCATTAAAAACCTTTCGAAGGAAAAATCCAGTAAAAAAATCTCAAGGAAGGAAAAGAGTATAATGCACAAAGACATGCTTCAAGATGTCTCCATTGGCATCTTCAGGATGCTTGCATCTGTCATACCCCGATTTCGAAGAATCGATAGTTGTCCACCGGGCGTGATGCCATACAAACCTAAGTTGCGTTCGCACAAGGCATAGTCATAAGGTTATCCGAAATACCACATCTAATACAGTAGGCAGAGAAATTGAACAACATATTTAAGACAGAAGGAATTTTCATTTTATTGATAATATACATCATTTACAAGACTCTAATACAATCGTTGTCGCACAGGCTTACAATATGACTCGATTACAAAATAAACGTTGATGAGATAGTCATTCCATACATTACATCCTATTTACAAGCAAAATATTCAAAAGACCTGCTATTATGGGGAGTCGAGACATCTTCTTTTGGACTGAGTGTGGAGTCTTCAAAAGGATCAAAACAAGCCTCCACTACACGGACGAGGATTTAAATGAATAGCATGGCCTTGAGTTTAGGTGGCACGCCCTTCTTGGTTCGAAGTACCTGTGGAGAGAGAGGATCCGTACATTACACTTGTACTGGTACGTGGCAAATTAAGTTCCATGCTCTCATTTGGTTCAAGAAATTATATGACTTAATTTATGATCTTTCTAGCTATCCTAGTAAATTACAGGCAAGCATATGATAGGCATAATAATATAAACTACATTATAACTTATCCACGACAGAGCGTGCCATTGCAGCATGAGACTTACCATGTTCTTTTATGTCAATTGTTATCATTTAGTAGCATAATGTGTGCAATTGTATATGTGAAGGTTATTTTCCAACGAAAATACGATAAGGTTTTGTTGACTAAAACTTTGGTATTTCAATTACAAACAGAACAGTATACAATATAGGACTTAGACGTAGTCCTAGGAGTACAGTTTTATTTTTATCTAGAAATTGTGTCGGTGGAGCGAGTGGTAATAAGTTGACTCCGTTGACGATTTGACGACGATCTTGAACTCTCTGAAGGTCTGGGTTGCTCTGGATGTCGGAGGGTTGCGAGGAGAAGCGGATGTTAAGTGTCTCTTTTGGCCTCTGTGGAGGTGCTTCTCTTTGAGTATGTATGTTTGTCCTTGTCTGTGTGTATATATGTTCGTCCCCCGTTGTGAAGGAATGATCCTTCTATTTATAGATAGCAGGCTGGCTGCTCATGCGCATATATGTCAATGCATATGGACATGGGAACGCTATGTGGCTAATGCTGGCGGGGGCACATAGTTGATGCATCCTGGATTGAAGTTGAATCTGCTGGACTACTGTGCTGGGCTGTGATGAACCTGACACGTAGCAGTCGCGAAGATTTGATTGTTGCTGAGATCTTGGGTGGTTAGTACCCATTCTTGAGAAGAACTGAGTCAAATGACCCATAGCGCATGTCTGTGGCTCAAAGATCTCAGTTTTGGAGGAGGGTGATCTGTCGGGGTGCTCCTAGAATCGAGTGCATGGAGGCGACTTAGTCTATGAGTTTTAGGCATCATAGACGAGTCTGGGCACATGGCTTTTGAGGCGCATGCAGAGCTTCACATCAGGGTGCGCCTAAAATCTGGCGTAGGGGAGGCGACTTGGTCTCATGATCTTTAGGAGCCATGAGCAAGTCCATGCGCATGGCTGTTGAGGCGCATGCAGAGCTTTGTCTTTTGTTGCTTAGGATCAGAAGTAAGCCAGGGGCGCATGACCATTGGGGAGCATGTCGTCTTCTGGGCGCATAGCCACGAGACGTATACGAATGATCGGTCGGCCACGTGGCTTGTTGCCGACCCAAGGTGTAATAATGGTGCTAACATCAGCAGCACTTCATTTTCTTTACAGTTGATTGGATGGCTCTTGGAATGCGTTACCGCCTTTGTCATTCAGCATTAAATATTTGATAGAGAGGGTTGCATTGGTTAGTGCTAATCTGGGCGCATCCATAGAGAGCACATAATATCGATGGTGTATCTGCCAATGTGTCGTATCCTCTTTGGCCCACCTGTTGAGTTCTTCGAGGCGTTAATGGTTGCCTTGACTTAGCTGAATTCGAAGAGGCAGATTCATTGGCATTAATGCAAATTCATTGCGCTGAATTCGGAAAGACTGTCACTTGGCGCATGGATTTGATCTGCCCGGCCTATAAATAGCAGTGTGAAGAGAAGTTTGTTTCTCATTTCACTTTTCTTCCCGAATGGATATGAACTCGGTCGGTCCTCCTCCTTGGCGAGATATTGCATTGTGGGTTGCCGATCTCCTCGTTCGAAGAAGCTTTGGTGATGAACTACTTCAGAAGATTGAGATGCCCGAGTTGATATGTTCGAACCCCTTGCTGGCAGTATTCTTCTACGAGACGACATTGAGTGTCAAGTTGAATGCATGGTTTGGTTTTAATGTGCCCAAGCCTTATTGTGATGGAACAGCCCTAGGCTGGCAGATGCGTCTGTGTGTTGATGATGAAGTGATTCGCTCTGACGGGGCAGAGTGATGCGCTGGCAGAGCAATGCACCAGGCTTAGATGATGCGCCTAGCTGAGACCTCAGAGTGATGCGCCTAGTTGAGTGTAGGATGTTACAAAGTCTTCAATTAGCATCATGTTTTCGAGATGATGTCGGACCGGTGCAGCAAGTTGCAGTCGCTGAAACACAAACTGCCTTGGTAGTAGGGCCACTGTTTTGCGACAACAGCAATTGATGGCGACCATAGCACAAGTATGTCCTTTAAGGGACAAATTATACATGGTGTTCGTCTCATTTGATCTACGTCTATGAGGGATCACATTGCATAAATTATAAGGGGAGAGTTTCACATTTACATCCCCTTCAGGCACATGGCAAGGCCAGGCGCCGGGATGGTTATGTGAATGCTACAGCTCCTTGATCCAGTTCCAGTGTATGAAATGCACCCAGATCATAAGTAGGAGAGCAGCACGTATTGCGACTTGAATCCACTTCATGCGCATCACCCAGGTAAGCACATGGACTTGACATCGTAGTTGCCCAGCTAGACTTGGTTCAATATGCAGTAGATGCGCCCAAACGGGACAGGAACTTTAAAAGTTGACTCGTTTCTAGCATAGATGCGCCCGAGTTGACTTTGTACAGCTTACCATCAGCAGCGCACATAATTTTGAGCGTATACTTCTGGTTTGCTGTCGGTGTAGCACATTCGAGGTGCATGGCCTGTGCTGCCTTGGACTTCTTTGCACTAGCCCAACTTTTCCTTGCCAAGATGGCAAGGAAAAAACTTGTAGTTGATCCAGAAGAAGAAGAATCATTGTTGCAACTTTTTGTGGCTCGAACGGGCTCCTTGGTCAACGGGCTCCCTTTTCTTTTCTTTTTTTAATTTTTGGTGCCCTTTTCAAAGGAGGCAAAAGGGATCTATATGTAGAGTGGAATGCGACCTCTCTTCTTCTCCTTTCTGATGTGGGATTAAAAGTAATATCCCTCTTTTTTATGCTTCTACAAGACCCCCTTCAAAGTTTATAAAACTTTTGGACAAGTTTTGAAATACTTTGAACAAGAAGCATGGACAGTAGAGCTGTTTAGGTGTGACAATCCTATCAGAGGTAGTATGGACATGATAGGTTTGTGTACTTCTACTGGGGAATTTATGTGGACTTATCATCCTTGGCGCACCTTGGTTTTAGGTACAGATAATAAGTTGAGAAAGAGAACCAATATATTTACTCAGAGGTAATATGAACATGGTAAATTTGGAGCTAATGGTAGAGTTTTCCTATTCATAGGTGATATGGACATGGTAGGAATGAACTCCGTAGGAGTACATAGAACAACTCAGAGGTGATATGGATGTGGATGTTCTGTGGTTTATTGCGCACCTTGGTTTCTGGGTACAGATAATAAGTTACTTACGGAGGAAACTGACACATTCACTCAGAGGTATTATGGATATGGTGAATATGGTGTAATTTTTGTGTAGACTTATCACCCTTGGCGTATCTTGGTTTTAGGTACGAATTGATAAGTTGAAAGAGAGGACCAACATATTTACTCAGAGGTAATGTGGACATAGTAAATATGGGCTAAATTGGTGAAGTTTTCCTACTCAGAGGTAATATGGACATGGTAGGAGTGAACTCTGTGGGGGAGTATAGAACAATTCAGAGGTAATATAGATGTGGATGTTCTATTGTGCAACAACACAGAAATTATTGTACGGAATGTTTACTCAGAGGTAATGTGGATGTGGTAAACATTGCCTTAAGCATGATCTTACACGGTACAGGATCCTGCTTGATGAGGTATAAAGAAGCAACTCAGAGGTAATGTGGACGTGGTTGTTTTTCTACTGGGGATAGAATGCAACGAAACGGCTGGGTTCCAGAAGCATATGATTTGTCAAAGAAGGGGTGTGAACTTGGTTTGGTCAAATTTACCAGTCCTCTCTCTGGGGAGAGGCAGTACGTTCTCAACGGAGGTCAAGAATAGTACTTTTTTAGGAACTTGCCGTTTATGGGCATCATGAAGAAGTCCCCATTAGCTTGAGTGAGACGATAAACACCGTTTGAATATACCGTCTCTATGATGAAGGGACCTTCCCATTTGGGTTTGAACTTTCCTGATATTTTGTGAGTCATCACCATCGATCTCCTGACTGCCAGAACTAGGTCGCCCACTTGGAAAGTCCTCTGTCGGACTCTTTTGTTGAAAGTCTGTGATATGCGGTCTTGATAAAGTTCGATGCGCTGTTGAACCAAGAGACATTTTTTGTCCAGCACTTCCAACTCTTGCAGACGGCGACGTTGATTGTCCTCTTTCGTCAACTGATTTATGATCGCCACTCGGAGTGAAGGAATTTGGATCTCCAGCGGTAGCACTGCTTCGCTTCCGTAAACCATGAAGAATGGTGAGTTGCCCGTCGGGGTCCGTACCGTTGTACGATAGGCCCAAAGGCATTTGCCGAGCTTTTCGTCCCAGTCGCGTTTATTTGATGACACGACCTTTTTTAGTTGCTTGACGATGGTCTTATTAAAAGCTTCAGCCAATCCGTTTGCTGTCGGATTGTAAGCGGTTGATGCCACGTTTTGAATGCGGTTCTTCTCGCAGAATCTACTAAACACATAGCTAATGAATTATGGGCCATTATCGTGGATAATCCTTCGAGGTAACCCAAAATGGTAGATGACGCGATGCTTGATGAAGCTTATCACTCTTGAGCTTTTCACATCTATGAGAGGTACTGCTTCCGCCCATTTGGAGAAATAGTCGGTGATTGCCAGGATAAAGCGGTATCCCCTTGACGAAGGAGGAATGATAGGCCCCACTATATCCATGCCCCAGGCTTCAAATGGCCAAGAGGCAATCGTCGAGTGTAAAGGCTCTGACGGTCTGTGGATGAAGTCGGCGTGAAGCTGACAAGTACGACACTTCTTTGCATACTCGACAGTATCGGCCATCATGGTGGGCAAGTAATATCCTATGCGTCGAAGTCAGTCATGTAGCTTAGGACCTGGTTGATGAGCTTCGCATGTTCCGTCATGTGCTTCTCGAAGAGCTTCGGCGGCCTCTTCATTAGATTGACATCGGAGCAGAATTCCATACTAGGAGCGTCGGTACAACATTTTGGAGGTTATATCATAATAAAAGCGGAGGGAGCGCCTTCTGGCTGAAACTTCCTCCTTCGGGTCTTCTGGAAGGATTTCGTAGATAGCAAAGTCGATTAATGGGAACCTCCAGTCTCTGAAATTGATGCCAGGGTCCGCGGCCATAGCATGAGTCCGCTTGCACAGATTATTTCTGGGGCAAGCCAAGTCCCGACCCGTTACCGTAACGAAGTGTTGAGTCCCAACGGGTGCAGCCAATGAGGCTGCGAGGCCAGCCAAAGGATCAGTTTCCAAGTTTTACAGCCGAGGCACATGCTCTATGAAGAATTCTGCGAAGGTTGAGATGATGTCCAACGGTGCTTTGTGATAGGGGATGAGGTCTTCATGGCGGACCTCATATTGTCCTCGGATTTGATTGATGATGAGCTTTAAGTCGCCGTAAGATTCAAGGTAGTCCACCCCCAGCTGTCTTGCTAACTGATGCCCCATGATGAGGGCATTTTACTCCACAACATTGTTGAAGCACGGCTCTGAAAGAGAATAAGCGCGCTAGATGACCAGTTTGTCGGGAGAGATTAAGACCACCCTCACTCCTGCGATAATTTAGCCTTTGGGGCCTGTTCTGAAAGCACCGTCGAAGAACATCTGCCAGACTGGGCTTTCTTCGATAATTTTTGTTTCTTGCACCTCATTGGGGATACCTTCGTAGAGCTTGGATGATTCCGGGATTGGGTGCACGGCTAGAAAGTCGGCCAGTACTTGGCCCTTAATAGCCTTTTGTGGTACGAATACCATGTCGTACAGTGTCAATAATATCGCCCATATAGCCAACCGAGAGTTTAGTGCTCCTGGTTTTGTCATGAGGATTCTGAGTGGATTGACTCGGAAGATGACATGGATTATTTGTCCCGAGACATAGTGGCGAGTCTTCTGGATGGCGAACACCAAGGCTAGACACTCTTTTTCCATGGGGTTGTACCGGTGTTCGGCCCCAACCATTATTATGTTGAGGTAGTAAATAGCCTGCTCATAGCCTGTTTTGTTGTTCTGGGCCAACAAAGTGCCAAACAAATGGTCCATTGCTCGAACATAAAGTAAGAATGGTTTGTTTGCGACGGGTGCCACCAGGACTGGGGGACTTGTCAGATAAGCTTTGATGTTTTCGAAAGCTTTCTGACATTCTTTCATTCAGACGTAGGAGACTCCCTTCTTTATGAGCTTAGTGAAGGGTTGGCATTTCTCGGAAAGGTTTGCAATAAACCTTCGGATGTATGCAAGACGTCCTTATAGGACTCGAAGTTCTCTAAGGTTTTTCGGAGGATCTATGTCAAGGATGGATTTAGTTTTCTCGGAGTCGACATGAATGCCTTTCGCAGTGATGATGAAGCCCAAGAACTTTCCACTAGAGACCCCAAGGAAGGATTTAGCGGGGTTCATTTTAAGCTGATGTGCCTGCATGAGGTTGAAGACTATTTTCAGGTCTCGTAGGTGATTACCCTTAAGAAGGCTCTTGACGGCGATATCGTCAACATAGCACTCGACTGTCTTACGAAGGTGTTGATGGAAGATGCTGCTCATAGCTCGTTGGAATGTAGCACCAGCATTCTTCAAGCCGAAGGGCATTACTGTGTAGCAGTAAACCCCCTTTGGAGTTCTGAACGACGTGTGTTTCTCGTTGTCTAGTAACATCTTGATCTGATTGTAGCCTGAGTAGCCATCTATGAAGGACATACGCTCGAAGCCACATGTGTTGTCGATCATTGCGTCGGTGATCGGGAGTGGGAACTCATCCTTTGGGCATGTAGAGTTGAGATTCCGGAAATTAATACAGACTCGGATCTTTCCGTTCTTCTTGGTGACGGGGACGATGTTGGCTATCCAGTCGGGGTGTTGCTCTTCACGAATGAACCCGCTGTCCCAGAGTTTGTTGATCTCTTTGTCAATGGCGTTTATGATGTTACGACGGAAGCGTCGCTGTTGCTGCTTAACAGGCTTAGCATCAGGCAAGATGTTAAGCTTGTGCATTGTGACTTGTAGGTCGAGTTCCGACATGTCTTCGTAGCTCCACGCAAAATGTCGATATATTCTTTGACCAGGCGGATCAAGGATTCTCG
>JANAVB010034667.1:0-56284 GCA_029216955.1 Iris pallida | reverse complement strand
AATTCACCCCAGGAGTTTCTGTTTGAGACACTAACAGTTTTCCCTGTCTGGAACGACAAATTTGGAGAGTCGGGAGGTCCTGGAATTCTGCTATCGGAGTAGGCAGAATACCTCTTTGATTAGTACAAGTACTCTTGTTATAAAGGAAAGAAGAATCCTTGTTTGCCAGAGTTCTTGAATTGATTGGAGCTGAGACACATTGAGATGGATCTTCTTCAGTAAAGACTGAAGAAGACTGAGAAAAGACTAAAGGGCCTTTTCCTTTGTTTTGAGATGAAGGGTTAGCTAAAGAGCGTTTCCCTCTGTTATCTTCCAAGTCATGAGACAAGGAAGTTTGAGAAAAGACCAATGGACCTTTTCCTTTGCTTTGAAGAGAATGAGGAATAGTCAAAGGACCACCCTCAGTGGATTGCGCAGGGGCAATAGGGTGTTTGGGAAGAGGAGTAGAATCTCTTCTTTTATTGTGAGAAGAAGGAAATTTAGCCAAAAGGCTAT
This sequence comes from Iris pallida, assembly GCA_029216955.1. NCBI lineage: Eukaryota > Viridiplantae > Streptophyta > Magnoliopsida > Asparagales > Iridaceae > Iris > Iris pallida. The sequence continues at coordinate 55,789 of JANAVB010034667.1, read as the reverse complement.
TTTTCTTGGATTGCGCAGACTTGGTTTGCGCATGGGTGGAAGGTGCACTAGTCATTTGTGCATTAGAAGCTTTGGTAGGAAGTGCATCAGGAGTTCTTGTCTTAGAGTGCTTGGGATGCACCTTAGTTACAAGAGTGCTATTTTGCGCAGGAAAAGCCACTGCCAATTGCGCCAGAGTCATAGGAGTCTTCTGTTTTGACAAGGCAGCATATGAAGTAGCCTGTGCAACAGTTGCAACAGATTGTGCAGCCTTGACTGCAACAGATTGTGCAGCAGTTGCTGAGACAGACTGTGCAACAGTTGGCACAGCAGTTTGTGCAGCAGTCTGACTAGCAGATTGTGCAGCAATTGGTACAGCATCCTTGGTGGCAAAACTGCCAGATTGTGCAGACTTGGAGACCCAAACTGAGCGCACTTTGCTCTTAGCAGAAGTGGCTACAGTACGGGGAGTGGTTTTGGAGTTGAGCATCGCCTCGTAGGCTGTCTGGTTGACCTTAACAACCAGCGTCTTCTGCGTCTTCCCGATAGACGCTACGTCACATTGAGTTGCTACTTTCTCGTCGGAGGAGAAAGTTGTCCCCAGCAGAGTCGCCATTTTGTTTGCAAAAACAAAAGTATAAAACTTTATTGATACAAACTGTAATAAAGATTACAAGAATTCTGGGAAAATTACAACTATAGGAATCCAATCTTGATGACGATTGCTTTATCCCTTAGACGATGTGAACTATGAAGACGAAGCCTTTGAAGTTGAAAACAACTCTGGAAACTGAAGGCAAAAGCCTCTGAAGTTGAAGACAAAAGTCTCGGAAGAAAGCAGCAGCACTTTGGCAAGAACTCCTGAACTCTCTGATTTCTGATCTCTGATCTTGATCCCCTTGAAATGAAGACTTGAAACTCTATTTATAGAGTTCTGAAAATAACTAACTTTCAGTTATTTTGGACTGCACAAGCTGATTTACGCAGCAACTGGTTTGCGCAGCACTGGATTGCGCAAGCAGTTATTGGATTGTGGGCCAACTATCTGGGACACATGGCATCATTTGATTGAAGTGCGCATGATCGTGCATAGACAGTTGCCACGTAATGAGCAATTGATGGCATGAATGCCACATGTAATTGGTCAGTTATATTGGTAGAATATGTAAAATGAACTGTGCAGAAATGGTTTGCGCAAACACGGATTACGCATGAGTGGTTTGCGCAAACACGGATTGCGCTGCCACCTGTCAGCCGCCCTCGAGCACTGTGCAGCGTCAAAAACGAACAGCCTCCTCGTTATTCGTGTTGTCAGCTGTCAGGAAGATCTGATTTGATTCAGTCAATGATGACTTCTGCCACGTCAGCCTGCGCAGTTGGGAACATGCGCAAACCAGCCTGCGCAAAGTGATGTCTGCGCAATCTATTGTCTGCGCAACTCATCAAAATAATGAATATCTTGAACTTTTGACTTTGTTGATTGATGCAACTTGATTTTTTAGGACCTACAGGAATCTGTCCTGGCTCTGACACTGCTGCTGAGATGACGCCTCCGGCCTGATTCTTCAAGGTTCGAGTAAAGATGAACTGTTCCATCCCAGGAACGCTGAATATAACCCTACCTCCTCTACAATCAATTGTCGCATGACTGTCTCTCAACCAGTCCATGCCAAGAACAACATCAAAATTTCCCATAGGAAATTCAATCAATGATGCGGGCAGTAAATGCCCACATACCTCTACCGGACATGAAAAGCGCACTCTGCTAACTTCTACGAGCCCATTGCCGGTGAGTATATCCATCTCTCCGGCAATGCCTCAAACTCTAATCCAATCCGTGTAGCATATTGTGCAGAGATGAAAGAATGAGTAGCGCCTGAATCAAATAATGCTACAGCGGAAAATGAGGTGACGAGAATTTTACCTGCCACCACGTCGCTAGACGCTAGAGCCTCTTCCAAGGTCAATGTGAGAGCCTGGCCCCACGGAGCCCCTTGTTGCGGCCTTCCTTGACCATGCTGTTGCTGCCTCTGAGGGCCTTCTGCTTTCTGTGCTTGGCGAAACATCTGAGCCTGCGTTGGTAGACGCTGGGCTAGGGGCCTTACTGCTAATACTGGCCCTCCACTCGGGGTTGCCACCGGAGCTGGCAACGCTGGAAACTGCTGAGCTGGCCCTCCTGGCCTCTGCATCACAGGACAAGTGGAGATACGGTGGTCTGAACTACCACACCTCAAATATAAGCCATTCGCTGACCGACACACCTCCCTCGTGTGCCCTGCCTTCCCACAGAATGTACAGCCCTGGGGTGCTCCCTGACGCTGCTGTTGGTTCCTCGGCTGCTGATGCCGAACTGGCGCTGTATTAGTTGACACAGCCGTCCTCCGTGGCGCTCCTGCATCATGAATACGTACACCAGGTGCTGGTGCCGATGTTCGCTGCATTGCTCCTCCTCCAACCTGGGAATGAGATCTCTTCTGACCTCCTGTCCTCGATGCCAACCTCTGCTGGGTAAGCTCGTGCCTCCGAGCGGCCGTCAAAATAGCTCCAAACGTCTGGTAGTCGTGTCCTTCCACAAGCTGCAGTAGTTCCAAATGAAGTCCTTGCTGGAACCTCATAGCTTTCTATGGCTCCGTTGCCACCATTACTGGTGCGAAACGGCACAATCTGCAGAACTCTGTTGTATACCCATCTACGGTCTTGCCTGCTTGCTTGAGACTAATAAACTTCTACTGGAGTTCATATTGAGCTACTACGCCAAAATACTTGGCCTTGAATCTTTCACTGAAGGTGGTCCAACGAACAGGGCGTCTTACACCAACTTCTTCTGATGCCCACCAGTCGCGGGCAAGATCCTGAAGTACCAATTTGACCTGATCAACCTTCTCATCATCTGGAACCTTGGCTGCCACAAGAATGGCTTCGATGTCTTGAATCCAGGCATCCGCAGTAATAGCATCCTCCGTGCCGTCAAAACACCTCGGGTTCAAGCGATGAAACCTTCCTGATGCCCCCGAGTCAGCCCCGACACTCCTCTCGAGAGCTAACTGAATCCCTTGGTTCAGCAGCACATTCTGCTCCTCGTGCTGAGTCTGTTGCTGTTGGTTAGTGACAAGAAACCCCCGAATGATCTCCAGGAGTGCTATGGCATCTGGTACAGCCGTTGCTGCTGGTGCTGCAGGAGTTTCAATAACCTACGGCTGTACTGCCTCTGGTTCTATTTCTGCTCGTGTCCGCCCTGGGGAAGGTTCTCTCCCCTGTTGGTGCCCCGTCGAGCCATGCTCTCGCTGCTCTTCCTCATGGGCCTCACCCGCTACTGAGAATGAAGCACCCCTATAGAGAAAGATATAAGATTATCAAGTCCGAACGAGGAAGATTTCGAGGATGCAAGTCAGGTTAGAGATCAAGACATAGACAGAGAATTCGAAACGGAATTTTAAGGGGAACAAGTTTTGATTGAGACTCCTAATAATTCGTAATACCCTACAAGTCTGAAAATTAGACCTGCATGGGCCACCACTAAAACCTTGTCACGCCCCAGTACAGAAATACGGAGACGGACTAGGCCAGCTACTCCATATGAGGTAAGTAACGTTATACGGCGATCGTGGCTGTCGAGAGACTAGGGGTACATATGGTCCCACAGAGTTCTATGTCTCAATCACTCAAACCACATCAGCAATTAAATGAATATTAAAGATAAAGCAGTAAGGCGTCCCCGACGCTTCATCAAATGGTCAAGAGAGACTAGCTTTATAATTTAGCTATCTTAGAGAGTCAGGAGTACAAAATTATACACAGCTGCAGTCTGTTTAATTACAATAATGTACTGACACAAAATATCAAGTAATTCGGCTAACAGGTGCCGGTGGCTAAACGCCGCAAAAGTATGAGCATGAGTGGTGGAGAAGAAACCCACTCGAGTCCCCAAACCGCCATGCTCCTAGTATGCACCATGGATGTCAGGAAGGAAGATCGTGTCCTCTGGCTCTGCTACGAGATCTGGCCAAACAAAACCAGCGGGGTCAGCCCCGAATAGCAAGTACCGCCAAAGGGGCACAAGAGTTAAGATTAAAAACCTAGTTAATAGAATGATTGATAATAGTAATACTTATGCTACTATTATAGGGTAGCGCAACATCTTCGAACCCATATGGCACCCTTATAACCAAACAAGGACAAAAGGTGCCGCATGGAGTCGGGACGTGTCGTACTCTATAACATTCACATAAGTTAAAAGGTATAAACAATAAAACCTCCTGATCGTGACTTCGGTCGATAGCCTATCGCAGCACAATAACCAACCCAACAATCAAACAAGAACATGGGTTGGATCATGTACCATGATAGACCATGTTCCTCATTCATTCACAGAAGTAGCACTTCACAACCAGAATAAGTCTTCCGTTCATAACTTCGGTCCACAGCCTGTCATAGTACGATAACCAACCCAACAATCAAACAAGAACATGGGTTGGATCACGTGCCATGACAGTCCGCTTCCCTTGGTTATTCACGGAAGGTAATAGGACACAAGCAAGTCATTTTCACGGCCAATCAAGTCTACGAGTTTCTAATGGGACGAGGTTATCCTCGTATCATGTTATTTAGAAATCCTCAGATCGTATCTTTCCAGCAAGGCTAGCCAACCCAGGGGTTCGCGTAGACAGGTATGATTGAGCACAGGTCCCTCGCAAGGCCACCTTGCCAAAACATATAATATATAGCAGGAATTAATCGGATACAGTCATCCACTCGTTGCAGATGACACAGTATCCGTGGAGACCAGCCGGCGCGTCGAGACAATATCTCAAGGCGGCTGGTGTAACACGATCTCGGGATTTTGCCCTCCCCATGCATCTAGTATATTTAGTTGCCTAATTTAACCCTAGGTGAAATCTTGGACTCACATGCTGTGGCCTGCATGATTATCCTCCTAAAAGTCGTACTCAAGTACGAGTACCCCAAAGAGGATCCATGTCAATCCCTATGTCAACATGTTCTACCCTCCTTAGTGTAATGCATCATTGCAAATACGCCACGTGGAGTTACGAGTCATTTGTCGAGCATAAACAAGAACTGGGACATTCAGGTACATGTATCAGGTAGGAACTTTTTATTCACCGGGGTCACATTAGTGCTCATATCATGCTCGGGACAAAAGGCGTAAGGATATAAAATGGTCATATAATATCTGATAAAATATCAAAAGCGTACGCACAAAAGTACGCACGCTCAAGGGGTGAAAAGTCACGCAGGCTCACTCAAGGCAGCGTGCGTGAAAAGTCACGCAGGCTCAAGGGAAGAGCTGCGTGAAAAGTCACGCAGACTCAAGGAGAGAGCTGCGTGAAAAGTCACGCAGGCTCAAGGAGAGAGAGCTGCGTGAAAAGTCACGCAGGCTCAAGGAGAGAGCTGCGTGAAAAGTCACGCAGACTCAAGGAGAGAGCTGCGTGAAAAGTCACGCAGACTCAAGGAGAGAGCTGCGTAAAAAGTTACGCAGACTCACGGGGAGAGACACGCTTCCAACAGGAAGCGTGCTCAAACAGAAGCACACTGCTCACTGTCTTCTCCAAACAGCAAGAACACCATGGTTGAACCCAAAGCTTCAAAGCATCATAACTTGGCCATCCGAACTCCAAATCCAGATTTTCAAGGTTCCAACTTGGGTGAAACTGAATGCTCTTCCACATGGAAGCATCAAAAACCCATAAAATCCAACTAAAGTAGATCAAACCATGCAAAATCCAAAAATGATTAAAACTTAGATCTACAAAAATCAAAGCTTCAAAATGGAAATTTCCAAGTTCTAAACTAGTATAGATTGAGGAGAAGAACATGTTTTGACAAATAATTTTGTGAGAAATCATTAACAAAATATAAATCCATCTCTTGAGCAAGTTGGCACTTGCCTTGGTTGGTGGAGGAAATAAATGAGAGGAATAATGAGATGAGAGAGAAGGAGATGAGTTATATATAAAGATCTTGGACCCATGGGTTCATGATGAACCAAAGGGTTCAAGATGAACCATTGGTGAACCAAGAATAGGTTACCCAAATGAGCCAAAACTGTAGGCCCAAATGCAGAAAATAAATTAGAAAATAATATTTTGTCGAATATTTTTGGAAAATGCATGAAGAAATACTGCATAATAAATATAGTATAAATACGAGGTAAATACAAATTATCGGTTTACGTATTAAAATACGTATTCCAGGATCGGGGAGTGACATCTCTACCCTTCTTAGAAAAATTCTGTCCTCGGAATTCCAGCCAAGACAGGATAGTGAAATCAGGACAAGCAAGGCACAATCATATACAAGCTAACTATCATAGCAGTTATTATCATACATCACAAAGTACAAAACAAGCAGGTGCAGATAAGCATGGAATCGTGTCAATAAGGTGCAAAAATATGCCTTATTAGCCAAACAAATGCGGATACCGAGATCTGATCTCGTCCTCGTGCTCCCAGGTTGACTCTCCCGAAGAGTGATGGTTCCAAGAAACACGGACAAGGCTTATCGTCCGATTCTTGAGTACCTTCTCTCGTCGGTCCAAAATAGACACGGGTTGTTCCTCGTAAGTTAGGTCGGTATCAACGACTAACTCAGAATGATCGAGGACATGACTCGGATCTGGGATAAACCCACATAATTGGGACACATGAAACACATCATGTATGCCAGTCAACGAAGGCGGAAGGGCAAGTCGATAAGCCACATCACCTACCCGAGCGAGAATCTTAAAAGGACCAACGTATCTTGGATTAAGCTTTCCTCGGGTTCCAAATCTGATGATACCCCGAGTAGGCAAAATCTGTAGAAACACTTGGTCACCAACTCTGAACTCTAGAGGCCTACGATGCTGGTCTGTCCAATGACGATGTCGGTCCTGTGCAACTCGAAGGCGCTCTCTGACCAACTTAACTATCTCCACAGTCTGCGTGATCATCTCTGGTCCCAACAACTTCCGTTCTCCGACGTCGTCCCATGCCAGAGGGGACCTGCACTTCCTTCCGTACAATGCTTCGAACGGGGCCATCTGAATGCTAGCCTGATAGCTATTGTTATAGGAGAACTCCACTAAATGAAGGTGATCCTCCCAAGATTCACCAAAATCCAAGGTACACGCCCGTAGCATATCTTCTAACGTCTGAATGGTTCTTTCTGATTGTCCGTCAGTTTGTGGATGATAAGCAGTACAGAATCTTAACTTGGTTCCCAAACTTTGGTGTAAGCTCCGCCAAAAATAGAAAGTAAACTGCGTATCCCGATCTGATACTATACTAACCGGAACACCGTGCTGCCTTACTATCAGTTTCATGTACATTTCTGCTAGCTGTTCAGTAGTCTGTCCAACTCGGAAGGGAAGAAAATGGGCGACCTTCGTGAGTCGATCTACTATTACCCAGACTGCATTCTTACCAGCCGGGGATCTAGGTAAACCGGTCACAAAATCCTTCGTAATGTGCTCCCATTTCCATTCTGGGATAGGAAGCGGCTGTAGCAATCCTGCTGGTCTCTGCTGCTCGGCTTTCACCTGCTGACATACCAGACGCTTGGATACAAATCTCGCTATCTCTCTTTTCATACCATTCCACCAAAAGTACTGCCTGATATCTCGATACATCTTCGTTCCTCCTGGATGAATGGAGTAAATAGAACTATGAGCTTCGGACATAACTTCTTGCCGAAGGTCTCCACTCGGTACACAGAGTCTGTTTCCAAACCTGAGCGTACCATCTTCATGAATCACTAACTCCTTCCTACGGCCTGATTCACACTCCGACCGTAACTTCTGAATCTGTGGATCTCCTGCTTGTGCTGCCCTTATCCTCTCTACTAAGGTTGACTGAATCTGCATACTGGTCATTCTTCCTATATCCCTTGGCAAAACTACTTCGATTCCCATACTCTGAAGGTCTTCTAAAATATGCTTCTGCGAGGTCAAGATAAAGGCACTGTCTCTCCTACTCAGTGCATCTGCAACTATATTCGCCTTGCCTGGATGATACGAAGATCTAAGTCAAAATCCTTCAGTAGTTCTAACCATCTTCTTTGTCTCATGTTCAAATCTCGCTGCGTGAATACGTATTTCAAACTCTTATGATCAGTATAGATCTCTACCCGATCTCCGTATAAATAATGCCTCCACAACTTGAGTGAAAACACCACAGCTGCTAACTCCAAATCGTGAGTCGGGTAATTCTTCTCATGGTCTCGAAGCTGTCGAGACGCATATGCTATCACCTTTCCGTGCTGCATTAATACACATCCAAGACCCTTCCCTGATGCATCACAATATACTGTAAAGCCTCCCGCTCCTACTGGAAGCGTCAAGATCGGGGCTGAGATCAATCACTTCTTCAATTCTTCAAATGATGCCTGACAGCTAGCTGACCAAACAAACTCTACGTCCTTGTGCGTCAAACGCATTAAGGGCACAGAGATCTTAGCAAAGTCCGCCACGAACCTTCTGTATTAACCAGCTAATCCTAAGAAACTTCGCACTTCTGCAACCGTTCTCGGGACTGGCCAATGCTCTACGGCCTCAATCTTCTTCGGATCCACTGACACTCCTGCCCCAGAAATTACATGCCCCAGGAATGAAATATGATCTAATCAGAATTCACACTTATCGAGCTTCGCATAAAGTTGATGCTCCCTCAATGTAAGACAGTCCTAAGATGTTTCTCATGTTTCTTTTCACTGCTGGAATAGACAAGGATATCATCTATGAACACCACCACAAATTTATCCAAATACGGCAGAAAGATGCGGTTTATTAAATCGATGAATACTGCGGGGGCGTTGGTTAGTCCAAAGGGCATTACTAAAAACTCATAATGCCCATATCTAGATCTGAATGCTGTCTTCGGTATGTCTTGCTCCCGGAATCTTACTTGATAGTATCCTGACCAAAGATCGATCTTGGAAAAGACGCTGGCCTTGCTCAACTGGTCAAACAGGTCATCAATCCTTGGTAGTGGGTACTTATTCTTCACTGTTACTGCATTCAGCTTGTGGTAGTCGATGCACATCCTCGTCGACCCATCCTTCTTGGGAACTAGAATCACTGGCGCGGCCCAGGGCGATTTACTGTCTCGGATGAATCCCTTAGACTTCAACTCTTCTTCATGCTGATACAACTTATTCTGTTCTAACGGCGACATTCTGTAAACTCTGTCTGCAATAGGCCTCGTTCCAGGGTTCAACTCAATGCTAAATTCTACCTCTCTGACTGGGGGTATTCCTGGAAGCTCATCAGGGAAGACGTCGAGAAAATCTTCGACCACTCTCGGAATCTGTCCTGGCTCTGACACTGCTGCTGAGATGACGCCTCCGGCCTGATTCTTCAAGGTTCGAGTAAAGATGAACTGTTCCATCCCAGGAATGCTGAATATAATCCTACCTCCTCTACAATCAATTGTCGCATGACTGTCTCTCAACCAGTCCATGCCAAGAACAACATCAAAATTTCCTATAGGGAATTCAATCAATGATGCGGGCAGTAAATGCCCACACACCTCTACCGGACATGAAAAGCGCACTCTGCTAACTTCTACGAGCCCATTGCCGGTGAGTATATCCATCCTCTCCGGCAATGCCTCAAACTTTAATCCAATCCGTGTAGCATATTATGCAGAGATGAAAGAATGAGTAGCGCCTGAATCAAATAATGCTACATCGGGAAATGAGGTGACGAGAATTTTACCTGCCACCACGTCGCTAGACGCTAGAGCCTCTCCCAAGGTCAATGTGAGAGCCTGGCCCCGCGGAGCCCCTTGTTGCGGCCTTCCTTGACCATACTGTTGCTGCCTCTGAGGGCCTTCTGCTTCCTGTGCTTGGCGAAACATCTGAGCCTGCGTTGGTAGACGCTGGGCTAGGGGCCTTACTGCTAATACTGGCCCTCCACTCGGGGTTGCCACCGGAGCTGTTAACGCTGGAAACTGCTGAGCTGGCTCTCCTGGCCTCTGCATTACAGGACAAGTGGAGATACGGTGGTCTGAACTACCACACCTCAAACATAAGCCATTCGTTGACCGACACACCTCCCTCGTGTGCCCTACCTTCCCACAGAATATACAGCCCTGGGGTGCTCCCTGACGCTGATGTTGGTTCCTCGGCTGCTGATGCCGAACTGGTACTGTATTAGTTGACACGGCCGTCCTCCGCGGCGCTCCTGCATCATGAATACGTACACCAGGTGCTGGTGCCGATGTTCGCTGCATTGCTCCTCCTCCAACCTGGGAATGAGATCTCTTCTGACCTCCTGTCCTCGATACCAACCTCTGCTGGGTAAGCTCGTGCCTCCGAGCGGCCGTCAAAACAGCGTCAAATGTCTGATAGTCGTGTCCTTCCACAAGCTGCAGTAGTTCCAAATGAAGTCCTTGCTGGAACCTCATAGCTTTCTCTGGCTCCATTGCCACCATTGCTGGTGCAAAACGGCACAATCTGCAGAACTCTGCTGCATACCCATCTACGGTCTTGCCTGCTTGCTTGAGACTAATAAACTTCTGCTGGAGCTCATATCGAGCTACTATGCCAAAATACTTGGCCTTGAATCTTTCACTGAAGGTGGTCCAACGAACAGGGCGTCTTACACCAACTTCTTCTGATGCCCACCAGTCGCGGGCAAGATCCTGAAGTACCAATTTGACCTGATCAACCTTCTCATCATCTGGAACCTTGGCAGCCACAAGAATGGCTTCGATGTCTTGAATCCAGGCATCCGTAGTGATAGCATCCTCCGTGCCGTCAAAACACCTCGGGTTCAAGCGACGAAACCTTCCTGATGCCCCCGAGTCAGCCCCGACACTCCTCTCGAGAGCTAACTGAATCCCTTGGTTCAGCAGCACATTCTGCTCCTGCTGCTGAGTCTGTTGCTGTTGGTTAGTGACAAGAAACCCCCGGATGATCTCCAGGAGTGCTACGGCATCTGGTACTGCCGTTGCTGCTAGTGCTGCAGGAGTTTCAATAACCTACGGCTGCACTGCCTCTGGTTCCATTTCTGTTCGTGTCCGCCCTGGGGAAGGTTCTCTCCCCTGTTGGTGCCCCGTCGAGCCATGCTCTCGCTGCTCTTCCTCATGGGCCTTACCCGCTACTGAGAATGAAGCACCCCTATAGAGAAAGATATAAGATTATCAAGTCCGAACGAGGAAGATTTCGAGGATGCAAGTCAGGTTAGAGATTAAGGCAAGGACAGAGAATTCGAAACGGAATTTCAAGTGGAACAAGTTTTGATTGAGACTCCTAATAATTCGCAATACCCCACAAGTCTAAAAATTAGACCTGCATGGGCCACCACTAAAACCTTGTCACGCCCCAGTACCGAAATACGGAGACGGACTAGGCTAGCTACTCCATATGAGGTAAGTAACGTTATACGGCGATCGTGGCTGTCGAGAGACTAGGGGGTACATGCTAAAATCAAGTCTCCTATGGTCCCACAGAGTTCTATGTCTCAATCACTCAAACCACATCAGCAATTAAATGAACATTAAAGATAAAGCAGTAAGGCGTCCCCGACGCTTCATCAAATGGTCATGAGAGACTAGCTTTATAATTTAGCTATCTCAGAGAGTCAGGAGTACAAAATTATACACAGCTGCAGTCTGTTTAATTACAATAATGTACTGACACAAAATATCAAGTAATCCGGCTAACAGGTGCCAGTGGCTAAACGCAGCAAAAGTATGAGCAGGAGTGGTGGAGAAGAAATCCACTCGAGTCCCCAAACCACCATGCTCCTAGTATGCACCATGGATGTCAGGGAGGAAGATCGTGTCCTCTGGCTCTGCTACGAGATCTGGCCAAACAAAACCAACGGGTTCAGCCCCGAATAGCAAGTACCGCCAAAGGGGCACAAGAGTTAAGATTAAAAACCCAGTTAATAGAATGATTGATAATAGTAATACTTATGCTACTATTATAGGGTAGCGCAACATCTTCGAACCCATATGGCATCCTTACAACCAAACAAGGACAAAAGGTGCCGCATAGAGTCGGGACGTGTCATACTCTATAACATTCACATAAGTTAAAAGGTATAAACAATAAAACCTCATGATCGTGACTTCGGTCGATAGCCTATCGCAGCACAATAACCAACCCAACAATCAAACAAGAACATGGGTTGGATCATGTACCATGATAGACCATGTTCCTCGGTCATTCACAGAAGTAGCACTTCACAACCAGAATAAGTCTTTCGTTCATAACTTCGGTCCACAACCTGTCATAGTACGATAACCAACCCAACAATCAAACAAGAACATGGGTTGGATCACGTGCCATGACAGTCCGCTTCCCTTGGTTATTCACGGAAGGTAATAGGACACAAGCAAGTCGTTTTCACGGCCAATCAAGTCTACGAGTTTCTAGTGGGACGAGGTTATCCTCGCATCATGTTATTTAGAAATCTTCAGATCGTATCTTTCCAGCAAGGCTAGCCAACCCAAGGGTTCGCGTAGACAGGTATGATTGAGCACAGGTCCCTCGCAAGGCCACCTTGCCAAAACATATAATATATAGCAGGAATTAATCGGATACAGTCATCCACTCGTTGCAGATGACACAGTATTCGTGGAGACCAGCCGGCGCGTCGAGACAATATCTCAAGGTGGCTGGTGTAACACGATCTCGGGATTTTGCCCTCCCCATGCATCTAGTATATTTAGTTGCCTAATTTAACCCTAGGTAAAATCTTGGACTCACATGCTGTGGCCTGCATGATTATCCTCCTAAAAGTCGTACTCAAGTACGAGTACCCCAAAGAGGATCCATGTTAATCCCTATGTCAACATGTTCTACCCTCCTTAGTGTAATGCATCATTGCAAATACGCCACGTGGAGGTACGAGTCATTTGTCGAGCATGAACAAGAACTGGGACATTCAGGTACATGTATCAGGTAGGAACTCTTTATTCACCGGGGTCACATTTGTGCTCATATCATGCTCGGGACAAAAGGCGTAAGGATATAAAATGGTCATATAATATCAGATAAAATATCAAAAGCATACGCACAAAAGTACGTACGCTCAAGGGGTGAAAAGTCACGCAGGCTCACTCAAGGCAGCGTGCGTAAAAAGTCACGCAGGCTCAAGGGGAGAGCTGCGTGAAAAGTCACGCAGACTCAAGGAGAGAGCTGCGTGAAAAGTCACGCAGGCTCAAGGAGAGAGAGCTGCGTGAAAAGTCACGCAGGCTCAAGGAGAGAGCTGCGTGAAAAGTCAAGCAGACTCAAGGAGAGAGCTGCGTGAAAAGTCACGCAGACTCAAGGAGAGAGCTGCGTAAAAAGTTACGCAGACTCACGGAAAGAGACACGCTTCCAACAGGAAGCGTGCTCAAACAGAAGCACACTGCTCACTGTCTTCTCCAAACAGCAAGAACACCATGGTTGAACCCAAAGCTTCAAAGCATCATAACTTGGCCATCCGAACTCCAAATCCAGATTTCCAAGGTTCCAACTTGGGTGAAACTGAATGCTCTTCCAGATGGAAGCATCAAAAACCCATAAAATCCAACTAAAGTAGATCAAACCATGCAAAATCCGAAAATGATTAAAACTTAGATCTACAAAAATCGAAGCTTCAAAATAGAAATTTCCAAGTTCTAAACTAGTATAGATTGAGGAGAAGAACATGTTTTGACAAATAATTTTGTGAGAAATCATTAACAAAATATAAATCCATCTCTTGAGCAAGTTGGCACTTGCCTTGGTTGGTGGAGGAAATAAATGAGAGGAATAATGAGAGGAGAGAGAAGGAGATGAGTTATATATAAAGATCTTGGACCCATGGGTTCATGATGAACCAAAGGATTCAAGATGAACCATTGGTGAACCAAGAATAGGTTACCCAAATGAGCCAAAACTGTAGGCCCAAATGCAGAAAATAAATTAGAAAATAATATTTTGTCGAATATTTTTGGGAAATGCAAGAAGAAATACTGCATAATAAATATAGTATAAATACGAGGTAAATACAAATTATCGGTTTACGTATTAAAATACGTATTCCAGGATCGGGGAGTGACACAACCAGCAAGCTGGAGCTGGCCCCCTAGTTAGCTGAGTGGCGCTCAAACCCACCCCTGTCCCAGCGGGCCGAGTTCGAGCCCCCCTTTCGTTTCTTTTTTTGTTTTGTTTTTATTTTATTCGTTATTATATATATATATATATATATATATATATATATATATATATATATATATATATATATATATATATATATATATATATATATAATAAATATACTATATATTTATGTATATATATAAATGTATTTGTTGTGTATATATTTCAAATTCAATTTTGTGCAAAATATTATTATGTATAAATTCACAAGTTATTTATTATATAATTTTATGACTTGTATATTTTACCACTTTAAAATATATTATTAAAATACTTTAATATTTATATTTGAATTACTGTATTTTATTAATCATGACCATTTGATGTCCAAACCTAGCATGGGTTTTTGGGCCCAATTGTGTCTAATACATTCAGAGTCTGTATAAGTCATAATGGACTTGATTCATGGCTTTGGGTCCCGTATCTAGACTTCAGTTCACTTTCGAATACGTGGACAAAATATTAAATAATCAATTAATTATTTTCCAAAAATTGTTACTTGCTGTTTTTGAATTTTTATATATATTTTAATTACTGTAAAAATCTGGAGAAAATTGTATTTAAATACTATGTTAATTAACTAATTTAATATAATTTTTCCAGCATTATTAAGTACTTTTGGCATTTTATAAATAGGAAAACATAACTCATTTTCAGGATACATATGTTTGCTGATTTTTAATAAATATCTATGAGGGTTTATAAATTTCAGAAAAATTATTATAAATTTCTATAATTAACAAGGATCATCTTGGTACTTTATTTTATGTATAATTGAGCATTTTGTCTATCTCAAAAATTGTTGGAACACAGTGTACAGTCTGATTTATTTATTGAGTAGTTACGACTTACAAAGTTTTGTGTTGATTTGAGTTATTGTAGTATTGGACCTCACCCTACACTAGTGTAAAGGCCTTAGAAAGTTAGTTTGGGTATTGTGTCACCCCATATTCGTCTCCTATGCTAAAATCATCATTTGGTTAGGTGTCCAGTCAGAAAGTCGTATCGAACTACTAGTGTCTTAGTGTTTAACTTAGTATGAAAACTAAGTTTATGTATTATTTCTACAGTGACGAATCACCATACATTTATAGCATTTCTATCACTACCTTGCTTTGCTAAAGGCAAGTACCTCTACAAACTTTACATACTGTTATAACAATAAACTGTGATCCAACCATGTTAAATGCTGATCCTTGGGGTAGCAAGTTAAATCTTCACATGTTATATTATTTTCAGTCCCTACCATGTTTAGGACAGTTCCTATATCTCTCACATGTTTAACAACGGGGTTATGGAGAAACTGATAGTTGAGTACATGATCATGCCCCCTTTACAGTAGCGAGCAAAGTTTTATTTTATATGTTACTACGCCGTAGGCCTTTATCTCAAAGCGGATTTGTACGTATGTACATCTATCGTCGTATCTCTTGTACGGAAGTACATTTTATTATGTGCCCCTGCACATTGTACACCTATTGACGATCACGTACCTGCTACAGTTTTAAACATAACATATACATCTGTCTCCATGACATATGTTGTAGGAGCGTAAAAAGTGCTTAATGGACTAAGTCAAAGAAGTTGAGAACTTTACGCAATTCAAAATGAGTCAAACTCAGACTCTACGCGAGCTACTCTCTACGCAAGCTATTCTCTACGTGAGAAGCTTTTACGCGAGAGTTATTCTCCACTTTTATGCGTGGACGACAGACTGTCAGGCCGCATTTAATACGAGTGATTTGATCTGACAGAATTATTTTCTGACAACAGTACACAGAAGCCGAGAAGATCTTTTCACCAAGCCCAAAGCTTGTCGTTTAGTGTGCAGATGGGCTAACTTTACACCCAGAAGACAGCTTCTTTTACGCACGAATGCTATTTGAGCTTTTTACGCTTAAGGCTTTTTGTGGGCGTAAAGTTTATTTGAGCTAATTTTATGCTCAAGGCTATTTTTAGCCACTTTACGCGGGAAGTTTATTTTGGGCTATTTTATGCCAGTCTGCTACTTTACGCAGGAAGTATATTTTGGGTCATTTTTACGCCCGAGCTTTCCTGGCTACATAAGAACGTGGTTTGCTTACGTGGCTTTCATGCCACACTTATCGAGGAACGTGTGTACGTGCTCTCCCCATTTTGTTGAAGTAATGGGACACGTGTCACCATGCGTAGAGATCAAAACTCTACATGGGATACGTGTCACCGTGCGTAGAGGATGATTTATATCGTGGGTAACAGTTACTCGCGTAGAGACCCGATTTTGTTGCTTTTTACGCACAAAGGGTCTAGTCTATAAATAGACTTATTTTCAACACAGACAAAAATCAAGAGATCAATAGAGATACAGGAGAGGAGATTCTGAGAAAACTCATACTTTCATAGTGATATTCCCAGAAGCATTTTTTCAACTTTTTCTCAAGAACAGGGTGAAGCAAAGCAAGAAAGCATTCGACTGTGCCATCAGCGCCGTTGCTCGATACCTTTCTGATGACTTAGTTATTCCGATTGTTCGTCTTCTTCAAGCAGTTTTTTTCATCATCATCATATGGTCCAAGGAACAAAGTGATCGCTCTCAGATCAGACTTCCATAGCAATACTTTCCAGAATAATTTATACTTTGGTACTTTTTCTCGTTTTCTTTCAAAAGCCATTTTTTAGGCATTTTGTTAAGTGAAACAAAATGGCAACTCTGCTGGGGACGACCTTCTCCTCTGACGAGAAGGCAATTGCTCAATTTGATGATGTGTCGGTCGGATCGACAAAGAAGACTCTGGTTGTGCACTTCGACCAGACTGCCTACGAAGAAATGCCCCGAACTTGGGGTAGTACTCGCTGCTCCAATGTTCAGAAATCGTGGAAGGTGCGAAAAGTTTGGATTCCTAAGTCCAAACCATCCTCGGATCTCCCTATTGTCTCTGAAGGCAAAGAAATCCTTCCTATTCCTGTTGTGGAGACTCCCATCGGTGACGAGACAGTCTCTATTTCAGTAATACGCCCTGGGCGTAAAAACCAGTCTTCCGTCTGTGACATGCCAGACTATCAAGTTTTACGCTCTGCGCGTAAAAATCAAGTTTTACGCTCTGTGCGTAAAAATCAAACTTTACGCTCTGTGCGTAAAAACCAGTCTTCCGTCTATGACGTGGTAGACACTCAAACTTTATGCTCTGTAAGTAAAAACCAGTCTTCCGTCTGTGACGTGGTAGACACCCAAGCTTTACGCTCCACACGTAAAGGAAAATCTTCCGTCTGTGACGTGGCAGATACTCATGTTTTACGCTCTACGCGTAAAGGTAAATCTCCTGTCGGTGACAGAGTATATAAAATTCATAACGATGCCTCTGCATCTAAAATGAATTTACCTACATGCATACAGCGTAGAAACATGAATTCTATTATTGGTAGAACATCAGTTTTCTACCAACAACCTTCTTATACTGCTTTACGCAAGGTACCAAACCTTTAAATTATGCGTAATGCTGATGGAGTCCTTTGTGCACAAAAATCTCAGGATTTACGCACGCAACTCCAGCGCGTAAAAACGCTCAGTTTGGTTCTGCTAATGCAGCCAATAATCTTCTTTATACACAAGAGACTAAACGATTCTCTGTCCCAAATATAATAAAGAAGACTACTCCCTCTACTCCTGCTGATTTATGTGAGTTGCTTGTACAAAAGCGTAAAGACAGAAAATCTCCTGTGACACTCCCCAAAGAAGATCACCATTCTGAGTGTCACCAGATTGTAATCAAGTGTTGTTGTTCGGCTTCTAAACGGTCAGTTTTTGATCGGTTAGGCTACAATGTGCCTCAATAATTAATTGATGATCAAGAACAGGAGTTGTCATATACCTCAGTTAATATGGCCTCTCATACCAACAGGGGACGACGTCCAAGACGCAACTCGTCCCAGACTCCTGGTCAACAACAGTTCAATCGACATCTTAATAGTTTCGAAGGAGTATATCAGAATACTCGATTAAGAAGTCAAAGACAGTTGCAGACTTCTGATTCAGATGCTGAAGGTACCCAGTCTTTGGAGTCTGAAACTGATAGTGTAGATTCATACTTCTACACCAATCCCTCTGTATCTTCAAGGAAGGTTGAATCTTATGCTATCGGAGATGAATCGGAGACGTCAACTGCTAATACAGAACAACGTCTCTCTGCAATTGAGCAGTCGCTGAAGGACATGCTTGCTATGATGCAAAGTATGCATCAAATAATAATGACTCAGCAAACTGCTCAGCCAGCAGTGATAACTCCGGTGCAGGTAGCAGCACAAACTCAACATAGTCAAGGGGTTGATATACCCTTGAATAATTTTAGTCAGGAGCCTGCTGTCAATCAAAATTCTGCATCTTCAGATCCTATCATTCCAGAAGATGTACCACCTCCGGTGGGGGTCACGGTACATCCAACAATTATTCAATCGAATATGCTTCTTCAAACCAGTGAAGTTATTCAAGCAGTGCGTGAGCTAAAAGCACAGTTTGAAGTTCTGAAGCACAAGGATCAGCTCCAGAGGTTAGAGATTAAGCAACCTTATCCTCCTCATTGGAACGATGTGCCCTTTCCTCCAAAGTTCAAGCCACAATCCATGGTGTTATTTGATGGAAAGGCATCTCCTAGTTAATATATCAATTACTTTGATATTATGACTGTACATTTGCAGAAGAATGATGCTCTTCTTACCCGAGTTTTCATCGGGTGTTTGACGGGTTCAGCTTACGACTGGTATCGTAGTCTACCCGACAATTGCATTTCGTCCTTTGACGAATTTAAAGTAATATTTCTCTCCCGTTTCTATGAGGGGGGAATGGATATGAATATGTCCTCCCTAATAGAGATCAAGCAAAAGGAGAAGAAAGATACTCGGACGTTTATAGAACGCTTTCGACAGGCTACCTTGAAAATGCCTCCAGGCATGCCAGATTCAGCACTGATCGATACGTGCAAGATAAATCTGTGACCATCCATTGCTGTCTTTACGGGATCCCAATTCACAGATTGGGCCTCGTTTATCATAGCAACAGTTCCAGCCGAGACCAATGGTAGGTTAGCTCGTGAACATGGGATGATCTTCGCTTCAGAAGACAAAGGAAAGAAAAACCCTTCAGGTAATAATTTTGGCAATCGTAATGGAAAAGGAAAGAAAACCTTAGTGGTTAATCTTTCAAAATCTAAAACGACGCCGAATAATCAGGAGTCTTCCAAGCCAAAAGAAGAATACTCTTTCGATGACAGTGATATTCCAAGGATATTCTAATGTCTGGTAAAGAGTGGCAAACTCCAGATTCCAGAGCCGAAAAGACCTAATGAGGTGAATCTGACCGACAATCCCAAGTATTGTATCTATCACAGATACATAAATCATCCTACCAAGGCTTGCTATGTCTTGAAGAAGAAAATCCAGGAGCTGGTAAATGCCAATGCCATTGTTTTAACCAACGATGAGCATACGGTCACAACCAATATGATTTCTTTTCAATTTGGAGGTTTTCTTCCACAGCAAGTCTCAGATGGAATTGTTCCAATTCCAAAGGCGACGATGAAGATTGTGAATATCTCGTCTGCCAGAGAGCAAAATGAAGGACTTTTGCCTTTTATACTAAAAAATGGTGAAATTATGTGGGTATACCCTGATTTAGCGCCTGAAATGAAGAATGAAGGTAAAACTTCAAAATCCAAGAAAGGTAAAAAAGTTAAAATCTGCAACATGATTTCTCATGTTTTAACCCCAGATCATGATGATTTGGATCATTTATGGGGTGACATTCCTTTGGAGGATAGACTGAGGGGTTTGAATATATGCCCTCCAAGTTTGGCTCCTCCTACCAAACTCAAGCTTACTCATCGGCAATGGTTAGCAATGAATAGTGTCCCCTTATACAGGGCACAACAGGTCTTTGCTGCTTATAAGAAAGCTCCTACAGGTATTTTTTCTTCTATTCCGATTATTCCTCCTTCTCTTGTGGCTACAGAGGTTTCTATTCCTCCTTCTACAGAAGTCGTTATGCCTCTTTCTCCTGTGGTTATAGAGATTTCTGTCTCTTCTTCTTCTGTTAAACTATCTATTGAAAGTTCGCTACCCACTCATTTGTATAGTCAGCAATCAGTCCATCTCATGAAAAAGATGGGCTATGACTTTCAAAAGGCGGAAGGCTTGAATTATGATAAAGGAATTCGACTTTCTTTACAACTTCAAAGTCAGAAATCCACTCTCGGATTGGGTTTTGAGGTTCCTCATAAAAATTATCACAAGAAGAAGACTAAGGGAAAGAAGACTAAATCCTGCAATATGGTACTTCATTCTCCTAAGTCTGAAGAAAAAATCTTTGCTGGTACAAGATCTGAGAAAGAGTACCACAAAGATTATGAGGGATCTTCCAAAAAAGCGAAAGACGTTGCTGAAACAGTTCCAGCTCAATCATCTCCTGTTCCTGCTAAACCATCTGTGGTTGAGAAAGGGAAACAGAAAGCAGTGCGCTTTGATGTCCCATTGAAATCTGCTACAAATCAAGGGGTAGTGATGAAACCCTACAAATTTGACATTCTAGCCCAGTTAGCTAATACTCCGGCTAAACTCTCTATCTTCGAGTTGCTTCGCCTTTCTAAAGAAAGTCGTAAAACTTTGAGTGAAGCTTTGATACAAGCTGATTCATACTTAGCTCAACTCAAGAGTCCTGACAATATACCAATGTCATGTCCACAATGTCATAGTATGATGGAAGCAATTCCTAATATTACCTTCACACAAGAAGATATGTTGCTGAAGCATAATAAGCATGACAGACCTCTGTCCTATACAGGATATATTGAATCCACTGAAATTGACAGGATTTACATTGATCCTAGGTCTTCTATTAGCATTATTCTTCAGAGTATGCTAAGACTTTTGAGGATTTCTACTAGTGATTTGACTTACACTAGTACCACAATAGTTGGTTTCAACTCTGGAAAGAGTAAACCACTGGGGAAGATTCGGCTGAAGATTCAGATTGGTGATCATCGAACTATGGCGACTTTTTATGTTATCAACTCAGATGTATCTTACAACATCCTCCTTGGAAGACCGTGGATACATGAACATAACATTGTGCCTTCAACTCTCCACCAAAGCTTCAAGTACGTGGATTCTCAAGGGGTTGTGAAGACCGAATTTACAGATATCAATCCTTTTAAGGGTGTTGAAGCATATTTCTCTGATTCAATACTCTACAAGCAGGAGCACGTGAAGGAGATATTGGAAATGGCCGAAGATCGATCACCTGCCGAAGATCAATCTGTCGATGAAGATCCTCCGGAAGAGCAGCCTTTGAAGATTAAAGTCAAAAGCCGAATCCAACCCCAACCTGTCAATAATCAACCTTTGGTGATCAAGGTTAAAGAAAGAAATCGGGCTTCATCTTAGAGATAAAGATAAAGAAAAAATCCGAATTAAAAAATATAGTCAACAATCTCTCAAGATTATCCAGAATATGGGACATGATTTGAAGACTATGCAGGGTCTCAATCAAGGTAAAGGTAGACGATTACCATTATGTGGTGATCCATTTTACCAGAAAACTCGGCATGGGTTAGGATACGATCCATCCTACATGTTTAATGAAGATATACAAGAAGAATTTTCTTCCAGTTCTTCACAAACCTCAGATTCGGAAGAAATTAAATTCGTCGAATCGGATACATCCTACATGTGTAAGGAAAATATGGAAGAAGAATGTTCTTCCAGTTTTTTACAATCCTCATATTCTGAGGAAGACTATTATGATGAATCTGAGTGTATATTCTCAGTTAACATGGTTCAAACTGATGGTGAATCGGAACCATTTGAGAATGACCCTTGGATACAACAAATGGACACTCAATGGGAGCTTCATTTTGAACAACGACAGCCACCTACAGAGGATAAAATTGTTCAGATTGACGTCGGAGACGGAACTACATCCAAGCCGATATTCATCAGTAAAAATCTTTCTGAAGATGAAAATGAAGAGTTGATACAGCTGATTAAAGAATATATCGATATCTTTGTATGGAGTTATGAGGATATGCCGGGTTTAGATCCTAAAGTAGCTACTCATAAACTCAATATTCTTCCTAATGACAAGCCTGTAAAACAACAACAGCGACATTTTTGACCAGATATGATGGACGCAATTGAAGCAGAAGTCAAAAAGTTGATCACATGTGGCTTTGTTCGTGAAGAACAATACCCAGATTGGGTTTCCAATATTGTTCCTATTATGAAGAAGAATAGAAAAGTTCGAGTTTGCATAGATTTTGAGATCTTAATGCAGCTTGTCCAAAAGTCAAATTTCTACTTCCGATTACCGATGTCATGATAGACAACACATGTGGTATTGAACGCATGTCTTTCATGGACGGATTTTTAGGATACAATCAAATTAAGATGCATCCAGACGAAAAGTAGTTTTCGTACACCCCTTGGAGTTTACTGCTATACGGTTATGCCGTTCGGACTAAAAAATGCCGGTGCAACATATCAACGGGCCATGAGCATCATCTTTCAAGAATATCTACGAAAAATAGTTAAATATTATGTAGATGATATTGCTGTCAAGAGTCGATCAAAAGATGATCACATTCAAGACTTGAAGACAGTATTTGAGTTGATGCGCCAACATCAACTGAAGATGAATCCTACTAAGTCTTTCTTAGGGGTTTCCAGTGGCAATTTTTTAGGATTTGTCATCACTTCTCAGGGTATCCATGTTGATCCTGACAAAATTAAAGCGATTCTTGAAATGCGTCCTCTACGCAATCTAAAAGAACTTCGTGATTTCCAAGGTCGTATTGCTTATATCAGGAGATTTATATCCAATCTTTCTGGAAGATGTCAACCTTTCTCCCGTTTATTAAAGAAAGGTGTATCATTTGTCTGGGATGAAGCATGTCAGAAAGCCTTTAATGACATCAAACAATATCTTACAAATCTACCTGTTTTGGTACCCCCAGTTGTGGGAAGACCATTTTTGCTATATGTTCGAGCCTTAGATCATTTCCTTGGTGCTCTTCTTACACAGAAAAATGATATGGGACATGAACAGGCAATTTATTATCTTGGTCGAATGATAGCCGAAGCTGAACACAAGTACACTCCTATGGAAAAAGAATGTCTGGTCTTAGTTTTTGCTATTCAAAAGACACGACATTATGTGTCAGGACAGACTATTCATGTCATCTCCAAAATAAATCATATTCGGGTATTGATGAGAAAACCGAACATTCTTAACTCCAGGTTAGCCACCTGGGCAATGTTGCTCACTCCTTATGATATGGTCTATGTACCTCAAAAATCAGTGAAGGGCCAAGCATTAGCTGATTTCTTAGCAGCTCACCCTATACCTGAAATATCGAAGCTATATGAGGACATTCCAGATAAAGTTGTGGATTGCAACATGACTTTGAAGGATGACATTTGGCAACTATATTTTGATAGAGCATCACGGGTTGGACCTAAAGGCAATATTGTCTCTGGAGTAGGCATCATTTTAGTCTCTCATGATAAAATGGTCATATACCGTGCTTATTCTCTCAATGAACCATGTTCCAACAATGTGGCAGAATATAATACTTTGCTGATTGGTCTCCAAGTAGCAAAATAATTGGACATCGAGTTCCTGGAAGCTTATGGAGATTATCAACTGATTGTTAATCAGGTCAGAGGGACATATGAAGTCAGAAATCCTGACCTCATTCCTTATCATCAAGTGGTAATCGAATTGGTCCTTTCATTCAAAGGATTCTTTATCGAATTCGTACCACGTTCTAGGAATTTGGAAGCTGATGCTCTTGCTAGTTTAGCTGCAGACTTAGCTGTTCTAATTAGAAGATAAAATACCATCACTTTGTTGGATAGGGACTTATTCTGTGTAAAGAATAACTTGCATATTGAACAGAGTTATACTATAGAATCAAGTTCTCAACAAAGGGATTGGAGAAGTCCATTCATTGATTATGCGATCCATAGGATTTTACCTGAAGATCCAAAAGAAGCTGCATCAGTCAAGAGATGATCATTTCGATTCTATTATGATTCTTCCTTACATATGTTATATCGTCATTCTTATGACGGACTTTTGCTGCATTGTCTCTCTGAGAGTGAGGCTAAGCAAACACTCCGTGAAGCTCATGATGGTATCTGCGGTGCTCATCAACCAGGTCCGAAATTATAGGACCGCATTCGAAGAATGGGATATTATTGGCCATCCATGATAGCAGACGCTGTGGATTATGCTGGACGGTGTAAAGCATGTCAGATTTAGGCTGATTTTATTCACCAACCATCTGAATTCCTACATTCTACAGCAGCTTCTTGGCCTTTCGAAGCTTGGGGCATGGATATTATTGGTCCGTTTAATCCTTCTTCTATCAAAGGACATCGGTTTATATTGGCTATAACCGATTATTTCTCTAAATGGGCAGAAGCTATTTCCCTTGTTGAAGTAAAAATATCAAATGTGGTTAGTTTTATCAAACACCATGTCATTTATCGCTTTGGGATTCCTCGACGGATAATTCATGGTAATGGACCACAATTTGTCAGTCAGGCATTTTATTGATTATGTGACAAGAATCGGATCCAAAATCTGGCTTCTACGGCCTATAATCCAGCTGCTAATGGTTTGGCCGATGCTTTCAACAAGATAATCATCAAACTTCTCAAAAAGTTCATCTCTTCTAATAAACGTGATTGGAATGAGAAACTTGGAGAATGTTTATGGGCTTATCGAACAACAGTCCGAACTCCTACTAGTTTTACACCATTTTTACTGGTTTACGGATGTGAGGCTGTCCTTCCACTGAAAATGCAGATTCCATCTCTTAGAATAGTCATTGCTAATGAGCTTACTACAAAGAATAATGATCGGTTAAGACTTCAAGAACTTGAAGGACTGGACGAAAAGCGTCTTCAAGCGCAACAACACATTGAACTTTATCAAGCCCGCATATCTCGAACTTTTAATCGTAAAGTTAAAGAGAGGGTATTTAAAGTCGGTAAGCTAGTTCTAGCTGTTCGAAGACTAATGGTGATGACTCATAAGAGCAAAGGGAAATTCCAAGCAAAATGGGAAGGTCCCTATGTAATCGAGTCGGTATTCTCCAATGGTGCCTATAGGTTGTCTAAACCTAATGGAGATTTGCTTATGATGCCGATCAATGACAAATTATTGAAGAAATATTATGTTTGAATTTTTTCTTTATTTTTTAGCTACCAATGTTTGGTTAAGCTGATCAGTTGTCTTCCTAAAAGAAAATTTTGATCTTCTGTCTTACCAGCTGATTAAAAAAAAGAAGGGAGATTTATTATTTATCATGTTATCATGACCTCTGAATAAATATTAAGTCTACTTCTTCTTCTATCTATCATGTCCTTTTGGCCTCTGAATAGATATTAATCTATTTTTCTTTGAGTTGTTACGATCTGTCACGTTCATATTACCTCTGATAGTATCGTATACTCTAAACAGAAAACGAGATTCATTATCTATCATGTCCACATTACCTCTGGATAGATATCATTTATTGAGTTTAGAAGACTTGTCATGTCCATATTATCTCTGATAAGTGTTTTCTATCTCATACCTATTGTTCAATTACAAAATAAATGATAGAATCACAAAACAAATATTTTATTCACTTTTGTAAACATTACAGAATGAAAAAAGATAGAAAGTTACAAAAATTCTTTATTTTGCCTAAGGCGGAGCAGAGACATCTTCAAAAAGTTTTTGTAGCTCCGCTAAACGTTTTTCACGAGAGCTCAATACATTATTAGTAGCTATGGAGCGTCGAGCTTCGGGAGTACAGATGTGAGAAAGTCCAGCAAAAGTGACTATCATCTTGTCCTTGGCTTCGTCAAGGGTTTTGATGGTAGTCTCAGCTCCGAAGACTTGTTCCTCCAAAATTGAGCTCTGAGTTAGCTGCTGGTCCCGAGCTGTGATCATCTGCTCCCTTTCCGCCTTTAAGCGAGCCAGCTCAGCCTCGACTTCGCAAATTCTATCATTCTGTTGATGAATTCTTATATTCGAAGCTTCATAAGCCTCTCTCTGAATCTCCAGTTGAGGCTTCACTTCAGTCAAAAAAGCGTTTTCTTTGGCCACCTTGATGCTGTAATCATGGAGGGCTTCATTGAAAGTCGTTTCCCGAGCAAGGTATTCAGCTGATAAAGCGTCATACTCCTCTTGGATGAGACTTTCAGTGGTTTTACTTGACAGCTTTAAATATTCTTTGATGGGCTGTTCAAGTCCCTCCACGACCTTCTCCAATGCCGCTGCTCTCGCTGTATCATTGAACATGGCGACATTTTTGATAGTAAGAGCAATCGCCGCCTTCAGACTTTCATAACTTAGGCCCTTATTCAGGACCATTTTGATCAAAGCCGCCAGAGTCTTATAAAAAGTATCAGTATGAATCTCAACTAAGAGATTCATTTCTGCACTTGAGCTCGACGTTACAGTGATGTCCACCAGATCTCTTCTCTGAAGACTAGGAGCAGATGTTGTTGCCTTAGTAGCAGATTGAGATAAGGCCGTTGTTGTCATTGCTACTATGGCCAACTGATTCCCAAGAGTTTTAGGGACAGTATCTTCAGTATTTGTTACTCTAGCCGGTTCTGAAGTCGAAACTACTTGAGTTTCGGTGGCGATAATTGGTGCGGATGGAATGGTAGTTGTGGCAACTGATTCCAATTCGGGCATTGTCTCTTCAAGAACATTTTCTGAAGTAGTAGCAATAGCAGAGGATGCTATTTCAACGTCCCCAGCTTCAGTTGATGATTTGACAATGCCTTCATCACCTTCTTCGGTAATCGGCTCTGCAGTCTTTTCAAGTATTTCAGTTGTAATGAGTCCTTTTACAACTGATTCTTCATTGAAGTCTACTTCTTCTTTAGTAGCCTCTTCATCATCTACAGTAGGTTCTACTGCAGTTTGTTCTTTATCATTGCCCTAAGCAGGAAAGGACAATTCTAGCTGAGCTTGCACCTCTGGCTCTTGCTGTACCTCCATAGATTGCGGGCATTTTTCTTGAGCATCTTCTTCTTCTGAAGTAGATTCCTCTTCCTCAGACTGCATTTTCCTCATAAATGTCTTCTTGAGGAGGAGGAGGAGCCACAAGCTTTGATGTGATGATAACACCTACAAAAATTAAACAAAATAAGTTAATATACAAAATATCATAATTTTGTATAGATTTTGTATAATTTATATTTACCTGGAGTAGGTGTAGGACGTGCCAAGTACGCGTCATAGTCTCCATTCCAGTCATCATCGTCAAAATTAATAGCTGGTTCATCTGATGGGATGGGCTCTCGATCAACAGTATGTACTGGAGCGACATCCTCAACAACTTGTGCCTTTTGTAGCAAAGTCAAATGAAGTGCTGAGCTGAGACATCCCGGAGATAGGACCATCACCGCTTCCATTAACTCTGCTGGTTGGGAGGCCGAAGACCCTTCACCAGGATGGGCCGAAGAAGATGCAACATGTTGCGGCTCCTCGACTGGAATATCAATCTCTGGGATAGCGGCTCTTGGTCTAGAAGGCCCTTTGGTGGTAACCTTCTTCTTCTTTTCCGGGGTCTTCTCTAGAAGAGTAGCAGCTGCACCTTGTTTCCGTTTCTGGGTCTTGCCAATAATGATAGGTTCTCCAGCTTTTTTCTCCATTCCTATTGGGATTACTTCCAGATATGCATCTGGAACAGCAGCGTCATCAGGTATGTCTGATTGCACCCTGACTAGCTCTTCAACATTCCCTTCCTTGGGCCATCTTAGACTACCTCTCAGGTTGTAGCCATGGGCGAAGGAACGGATAGAAGCATAAAAGCGAGCATACGTATGAAGTATACATAGCTCGGTAGTGCTTGTAGCAGTCGATATTCGAAATTTAGCACCGGTACAAGCAGTGCTAAAATATCTCCAGCCTCTTGCACCATCAATCAGCTTCCTATAATGACGGAAACTGGTGAAAGGATTGCCAACATGAAGTTGGTCATATCCGAACTGGCGAGCGAACCGACTTGGTAAATACGGTTCAAACGCGCAGCTGTCTTCTTTTCTGTACATCAGATGGGAGGGTCTGATACACTGTAGCCATCTGAAAATTGGCGCTGACAATAAAGTTCTTCCTTCAACTTCATCTTCAAATTGTATGTCGAAGCAGTCGGCTGGAACTGGTGGCCGGGTGCAGAAAAAGTTCCAAGCATAAGAGTAATTCAATACTGCTCTGGTATCTGCCACTGTCGTGGCAGTCCATGTGGCTTTGCTGAACTTCTGGAGGAAGACCTCCGCATCATCTTCGCGGCCTGGTGGTAACAAATTACAGTTGTGATGAAATAACCAACCCATAAGGTAAGTGTAGGGCATTTCTACCCTAGGGAATACATTCCGGTGAGGAGCATTGTTAATTAATTCCTCACCAAAAGTCCTCAAACCTGCGTTTATTCGGCACACCATTGCCGATAGCAGGTTGATTCTAACTTTGAACACCAAACGTACCGCTGGCCATAGCATGTTTCGGTGGATTCTATCAACTGTACCGGTACCCGGTACAACCCATCTCCTCAACCACAAAGCAAGAAAGCCTGCCAGCAAGGCTTTCTTGGAGATCTTCTGGCTGCAATATCTGAGGAAACTCAAGGCTTCGGTTCCTGCAGAGAACTCCCCAGTCTTGGTGGACAAATATTTGTTCGAAAATTTTTAACCAACCATCATATCCCATATTTTATCAATAGGGATTGTTGAACCAGTGTTGATAGTTGGAGCCTTATTCTCCTGAAATCTTTCTTTATCATCTTTGGATATCTTATCCTTATGGTAAAAAAGATATGTTGTCCACTTGTTGATATACGTCAGATGAGATCCACTTTCATGCATGGTAGTGCAGATCATGTAATGGCACATCAACTCTTCATATACCTCAACCAATTGAGGATTTTTCTCCCTTATTTCTGCTAGTTCCCGGTTGGAGGGAACATACTCTTCATATGGGGCTTCCCCTATTGGCAGCTTGGAGATGAATTGCATCTCGTAGAGTACGAGACCCATTTCACCTTTTGGGGTCACAAAAGTTCCTGTAGAACTGATATATATCTCCATCAGAGACATGAACAAATTACTGTTCGATGGTATATCCTGACTAATGGAGGCCACTGCTTCATACAGGCCGATGTCTTTTAGCTCCGTCTGGAAGTTCCTCATAATCCAAACACTAATCTGAATCCAGTTCTGGTTAAAAGGAGTTAGCCACCCTGGTAGCCTGGGGTTGGCCTAGGGATATAATACTGCAGCCCTTATGAACTTATTAATGAACATTTGGGTCTGCACTGGCTGAATCAGAGTGGAATCCTCACTCGGAGTGAATCCTGGCAAGAGACCGAAGAAGGGGACAACACCACCACTGGGAGTGCTGGTGTGGTAGCCCATATTATTTGCTCTATCCCTCTTGAAGATGATCCTTTCTGGCCTACCATGACTGCTGGAAGTCAGGTTCCATAGCATCTTTCGGGGATGGGTGGCATGGATAAAAGCAGACAAGGGATAATCTCTATCCATGTCAGGGAGGTACATTGCTCTATCTCCAAACTTCAACACCCAAGCCTCCTTCTTGGGGTGTGTCAATACTTCCCCATTTATCATGGACAGCAGCATTTTGTCCCCTTGAGCAGCTATCAGCTGTGCTCTCTCTGCAGGATATTCCGGATTCGACTGGAGAAACTCCACGTGGGACAGGTTCTCCAAATAATTTGAGCCCACCATACCAGTTGATGAGCCAAATATTTCTGCAAGTGGGTGAATTTACAAATCCACTGTCAAAAGAAAAAAAACTCAAGTTAGTGAAAATCTAATTTGAAATTTTTACGTAGATGATTTGGTCTGAGTTTTATGCATAAAGATAAAAGACTTTGACTATGTAAACTTTACACTTATTAAAGTTGATAAAAACTTTTAAAGTATAAAAGTTCTTTGTTTTACACAAAGTCTTTTCACTTATGAACTTTACGCTAGCATGTGTTGACATGAGCGTATTTTAATTTTTATGCTGGCACGTGTTGACGTGAGCGTATTTTAATTTTTACGCTGGCACATGTTGATGTGAGCGTATTTTAATTTTTACGCTGACACGTGTTGACGTGAGCGTATTCTAATTTTTACGCTGGCATGTGTTGACATGAGCGTATTTTAATTTTTATGCTGGCACGTGTTGACATGAGCGTATTCTAATTTTTACGCTGGCATGTGTTGACATGAGCGTATTTTAATTTTTACGCTGGCACGTATTGACGTGAGCGTATTCTAATTTTTACGCTGGCACATGTTGATGTGAGCGTATTTTGAAATTTACGCTGGCACGTATAAACGTGGGCGTATGTTCTTAATTTTATGCTGACACGTATAACGTGGGCGTATTTAATTATCTCAGAAGGTCACCTAAGAGACTTCTCAGAAGGTCAAGAAGACCATTCTCCAGCTCTGGAGGCTCTTTAAGCATCATATTCTCCTGCTGTCAATGTTCCGTCAGCTTCGTCACCCCAGATAGAGGCAACTCTTACCAAACCGATGATAGCTGACAAAGAAAAATAGCCTGTCTGTTTCGACAAAGTATTAAAGAAAACTCCAACTTTGGGACTTGAGAAGCCATACAACTTTGATATACTGGCTCAACTGGCCAATTTTCCGGCAAGATTGTCAATTTTTGAGCTAGTCCTTCTTTCGAGGGAGACTCGAGAAACGTTGAGTGAAGCTTTAACGCAAGCCGATACTTGTCTAGCACTTCTCAACAAACCAGAGAATGAGCCTATAACATGCCTTCATTGTCATAGTGTGATGGAACTAATGCCAAACATCACCTTTACACATGACGATATGCTGTTAGAAGATAATCGTCATGATCGACCCCTCTACTTCACGGGATATATTGATACCATGAAGGTTAATCGTATCCTGATCGATCCTGGGTCTGCGTTCAGTATCATGCCAAAGACTCTACTAGATGCATTAAAGATTCCCGTACACAATCTTTCGACAACCATCACCGTACACAATCTTTCGACAACCATCACGACAATCCTGGGATTCAATTCTAGGAGAAGTGAACCTTTGGAAAAGATTCGCCTGAAAGTTCAAATAGGCAATCTTCGTACGAAGGTTACTTTCTACGTGATCGACAATCACGACTCTTACAATGCTTTGCTGGGAAGACCCTTTCTGTATGGGCATAACATTGTACCATCCACTTTATATCAATGCTTCAAATATATGGATGCCAATGGAGAAGTCCAAAAGGAAGTAGCCGACCTGAATCCTTTCAAGGGGGTTGAAGCATATTTTATGGACTCTCGGATGTACAAAGAGGAGTTTATGAAAGTTGTATTGGCAATGGATAATGAGGAGGATCAGAAGCATACTTTAAAAGATGTTCTCGTGATCCCCGTCAAAGGACGTGCTATTTGTCCTTCTTCTTCTCAGACATTAACCATACATCTTTCCTCTCATAACAAACAGCCTCCTGCTATGAAAAAGGAACAAAGGGAGCTCACCTCTTCTAAGCCTCTTGTTATCGACCTTCGTCATAACAAACCTCCTCCTTCTCCTTCTCCTTCTCCTTCTCCTTCTCCTTCTCCTTCTCCTTCTCCTTCTCCTTCTCCTCCTCTGGTTATCAACCTTACTAAGCCTTCTATGAAGGTTAAGAATCATGTTGTAAATGAAGATGTACAAATCAATAAAGTAGCATCTCCTTACAGTATACTGATGTCTTTTATTATACTTGATGTTATTTAAAGATGATAGATAACTTCGAACCACTAGCCATAGGAGCAGTTGAAGCTTCTCGAAACAAAGTATTGCTCGAGCCAATACAGGATTCCTTTTTCTTAGTTCCTTCCAGGAAAAAAGATAAACTTTCTATACTTTTTAGTAAAGGAACAGAACAAAAGATCATGCCCGATAGCGAAGAAGAAAATTATGATAACGGAAGACTTCAACTACGTCGTTATAGTCAGCAATCAAAAGATATCATTCAAAAGATGGGCTATGATTTTAAAGCTGGTCTCAATAGCGGCAAAGGAAGGCGAACTCCTTTTCGTATTCCTGCTCCGAAAGAAAAATCACAACAATACTACGGCAAAACGAAGCGGGGATTAGGTTATACTTCACCAATTCCGACTCCAGAAGCCTCCAAATTCGAGGAAGAAGAACGATCTAACTCTTCTGATTCTATCTCATGGGATTCAGATACCAGTGTAGGACACGTCCATCGGGTGACTCTATCTTCCAATATGGTGACTGTTGAGTTCTCGGAAGATGACGAAGACTTTGCCGAAGCTTCTGAATCTGATACTTGGGCACAAAGGATGGATACTCAATGGGAGCTTCGCTTTGAGCAACGTGAGCCATCTACTGAATATCAGCTAGTTCAAGTCAATATTGGAGACGAAGTTTCTCCAAAATCGATATTTGTCAGCAAAGCCTCCCTGAAGCGGATAAACAAGAATTAATCCAACTCATTAGGGAATATATTGATGTATTCGCTTGGAGCTATGAAGACATGTCGGGGTTGGATCCTCAGATCGCTACCCACAAGCTCAATATTCTGCCAAATATGAAGCCAGTCAAACAACAACAACGTCGGTTTTGACCTGACATGATGGATGCCATAGAAGCTGAGGTTAAAAAAACTTATTGCTTTTGGTTTCATCAGAGAAGAACAACATTCGGACTGGGTGGCTAATGTTGTCCCAGTTTTGAAGAAGACAGGGAAAGTTCGGGTCTGCATCGACTTCAGAGACCTTAATGAAGCATGTCCCAAAGACGAGTTCCCTCTCCTAATCACTGATGTCATGATTGACAATACTTGTGGATTTGAACGTATGTCCTTTATGGATGGATTTTCAGGATACAATCAAATTAAGATATATCCAGAAGATGAGAAACATACATGTTTCTGCACTCCTCTTGGAGTCTATTGCTACAGTATCATGCCATTCGGTCTTAAGAATGCTGGTGCAACATATCAGCGGGCTATGAGTACCATCTTTCGTGATCATTTATGAAAGACTGTTGAATGTTATGTTGGCGATATTGCTGTCAAAAGTCGTTTA
Source organism: Iris pallida (assembly GCA_029216955.1). NCBI lineage: Eukaryota > Viridiplantae > Streptophyta > Magnoliopsida > Asparagales > Iridaceae > Iris > Iris pallida. Next base: position 22,556 of record JANAVB010034667.1, on the reverse strand, counting down.
AAAGAAGACCATATTCAAGATTTGAGAACTATTTTCGATCTAATATGTCAGCATCAACTCAAAATAAATCCCACCAAGTCATTCATGGGAGTCTCTAGTGGCAAGTTTCTTGGATTCGTTATTACCTCTAAAGGTATACACGTTGACCCTAAGAAAATCAAAGCCATTCAAGAGATGCATCCTCCACGCAACCTAAAAGAGCTACGAGAATTCCAGGGACGGCTTGCGTACATCAGAAGATTCATCTCAAATCTCTCTGGACGCTGTAGACCGTTCACTCAACTCATGAAAAAAGGTACGTCTTTTATTTGGACTGAAGAATGTCAACAAGCATTTGAAGACATAAAACGGTACTGGATGAACTCTCCAGTTCTAGTGCCTCCAGTGTCAGGAATACCTTTCCTGATGTATGTTCGAGCAATGGACCACTCTTTATGTGCTTTATTAGCTCAGAAGAATAAATAAGGTCATGAACAGGCTATCTACTACCTTAGCCGCATGATGATTAGAGCTGAGCATCGATACACTCCAGTAGAAAAAGAATGTCTAGTCTTTAATGTTTGCTGTTCAAAAGTGTAGTGCCCCGCTCCGCGAAGGCACTAGATAGACAGAAAGATCGGATTGCTGGCTCTGCAACAGAAGACGATTGATCTGGGTGAGTGGACGAAGTCTCATTTGCTGATTCGCTTACGCCTTAAGAATATGAGTTTTTAATTGAATGCTATTGTTAATAACAAGACAGTAAATCATTGAGTATGCTTCTAAGAAAATCCATATGCTGTCATGCTAAGAACAAGAAAAGAGATAACATGTATGCTAAGAAGAATTGTTGTCTGCTAATAAGAAACAAACTGATGCCTGTATGCTAAAGTAAAGATGTTACCTTTAATCAATGAACTGTTTGTCATGCTAATAAGAAAAGAAAAGAGATTACTTATTGCCTCGAACTAGTATGCTTTCAAAGGTAAAATGATATGCTATATCTGTATAGAACTGTTGTTACGTTCCAAGGAAATGAATGATTACTTGTCCCTCAAAGATGTTGTGAATGCTGGTCATGTACAGTCGGATTTGAACATATTACAAGGAGATTGAAAGAGTACCCTGAGGTAAATGCTACACCTCAGGAAATGTTGAAAGAGGTAAATGCTACACCTCGGATCTGTCGAAAGAGGTAAATGCTACACCTCGGAAATATTGAATGAGGTAAATGCTACACCTCGGGAATGTTATGCCTGTTAGCGACGTACTGAATCCAAGAGTCACAGCTGCCAATTCAGTCTGCATGTGTCCATAATATTCTGTTGAGAGCTATCAATACCGAGATGAACAGGGAATAGTATTAGTTTTATCATGTTTATGCTAATCCTTGTCTTGCGCAGGGATGGATGGTCGGCTATGGTAAGAATCACTGAAAAGTGATACACATACATTGCTTGAGTTTGCTATAGAAATTGCTTACAAAGATTAATTCGTTATTAAGAAGTGCTATGTTCCACGAATGAAAAGATGTAATATCATGCTTGTAATCTGACCCTAAGATTGTCTTGAACAAGAGAAAAAAATGCTAATGATGTTGTCCCCAATGAAATGATATGCTCATGAAACACGCTGTGCACTGCACAAACGAATAGTCATCGTGCTTGAATTGAATAGTCCCTTGTATGCTTGAGTTGAAATAAAATGAACTGTGGCTTTTCAAAGATGTTTTCAAAAGATTGTAAACTGACTCTGTATGCATGAAATAAAAATAGGTAAAAGTAGCAAGATCACATCACAAGAAACGTTTTCTCACTAAATGAACAGTGATCGTTTCAGACAAATGTAGCTCTTTGTTCATAATTCACTAGTATGCTGATATACTGACCCACCATCAGTCTGCATGCAGGTGCACTATGCATCGAGAAGGATAGTCCAAAGCTATAGCCCGTGCCTCATTCTCAGGAGCCAGAAATCAGAAGAGATGCCAAGAGATGACATATGTTACAAGAGTTGGTTTTGTATATAAAGGGATGTAATGTATGGGAACGGGATCATTGTAATCTGTAAAGTTCTGAGAGAATGTAATATTGTATCAGAAAGAATCGAGAGCTTGTAATATGTTCAAATGAAATCAATAAAAAGATTTGTTTCTTGTTACCATTGTGTTCTATGCATGTATTCTGAAATATGTCCGATGCTGCTTCAATTATCTGCGATAGTTCCGCTACGTATTGTCAACCTTGTCTATCTTGTCTTGCTTTAGGTCTTGGCCTTGTGCAAGCGCAACTTAGGCTTGCACGGCATCACGCCTTAGCGAGGACGAACGGTCTCACAGAATCCGAAGCGAGGACGAAAGGACTCTGCGGGATCGGGGCGTGACAAAAAGACGAGACATTATATCACTGGTCAAACTATTCATGTTATTTCTAGAGTTAACCCTCTCAGGGTCCTGATGAAGAAGCCCAGTACACTCAATTCTAGGCTCACAAAATGGGCCATATTGTTAGCACAATATGATATGGTTTATGTTCCTCAAAAGTCTGTTAAAGGTCAAGCCCTTGCTGACTTTCTAGCAGCTCATCCAGTTCCCGAAATATCTAAACTCTATGATGAGATTCCAGACGAAACTTTGGAATCCAATATGATTTCAGAGAAAATTCTTATTTGGCGTCTATTCTTTGATGGTGCATCCAGAATTGGACCAAAAGGTGCTATTGTTGCTGGAGTTGGAATCGTTCTCGTCTCACCAGAAGGGTTAGCTATCCAAAGAGCTTATTCTTTAGCTGAGTCATGTTCCAACAATGTGGCTGAATATAACGTTCTGCTCATCGGCCTCCAATTGGCTAAACAATTAGATATTGAATATCTTGAAGTTTACGGAGACTCTAAACTGATTGTCAATCAAGTTAGAGACACATACAAAATTCGACATCAAGATTTAGTTCCATATCATGATGCAGCGATCAGGATGGCCACTTCATTCAACGGCTTCTTTATCGAGCATGTACGCCGAGCATGTAACACAGAAGCTGATGCACTCGCTAATCTTGTAGCAGTATTAGCAATTCCCGTCATAAGGCAACAAATGATCGTCATCACTAATAGGGAGTTATTTTGTGTCCAGAATAACTTAAATATGGAAGTTAACAACCCAAACATGGAATTCAATAATTCAGTTAAAATTTGTACCATCAGTGAAGACTGGAGGACTCCTTTCATAGACTTCGTGGTCCATAATATTCTACTTGACGACCCTAAAGAGGCCACAACAATCCGGCGACGGCCACTCAGATTTTACTATAATCATACTCTAAAGACACTTTACCGACGAACGTTCGACGGCCTACTCCTACATTGTCTTGTGAAGGAAGAAGCAAAACAAATACTTCATGAAGCTCATGATGGTGTTTGTGGCGCACATCAACCTGGTCCTAAATTGTAGGATCGTATTCGCCGAATGGGCTATTATTGGCCGTCGATGGTATCTAATGCAATCGAGTATGCAAGAAAGTGCCGAGCATGTCAAATCCACGCTGACTTCATTCATCAACCGTCAAAATTTCTTCACCCGACGGTAGCATCTTGGCCCTTTGAAGCTTGGAGAATGGATGTCATCGGTCCTATCAACCCTCCCTCATCTCGAGGACATCGGTTCATATTAGCCATAACTGATTACTTCTCAAAATGGGCTGAAGCTATACCTATAGCTGAGGTCAAGACAAGCAGTGTCATCAACTTTATCAAGCATCATGTGATTTATAGATTTGGTGTTCCTCGGTGAATCATTCACGATAATGGGCCACAATTCATCAGTCAGAAGTTCACCCGATTATGTGATGACAACATGATCAATAATATTGCTTCTACAGCCTACAGTCCTGCGGCTAACGGGTTGGCAGAAGCATTTAACAAAACCATCCCCAAACTCCTCAAGAAGTTTGTTTCTACCAACAAACGAAACTGGAGTGAGAAGCTTCAAAAATGTCTATGGGATTACCGTACTAATATACGTACTCCTACAGGCTGTACACCTTTCTCTTTGGTGTACGAATGCGAGGCTGTCTTACTATTGGAAATCCAGATCCCTTCCCTAAGGATTGCCACTGCCAATGAACTAACAACCGAAAACAATGATCGCCTAAGACTTCAGGAGCTTGAAGCGCTTGACGAGAAACGGCTTCTAGCTCAACAACATATTGAGTTATACCAAGCTCGTCTATCAAAAGCCTTCAACCGTAAAGTCAAAGTCCGAGCATTTCAAAAAGGAGAACTAGTTCTAACCGTCAGACATCCTATGACTATGACGCACATGAGTAAAGGCAAATTCGAAGCAAAGTAGGAAGGACCTTATGTTGTAAGTAAAGTTTTCTCTAACGGAGCTTATCAATTAACTGGTATGGATGGTCGAGTCGCCATGATGCCCATTAATGGCAAATTTTTCAAGAAATATTATGTTTGAAAAGAAAAGAATATATATATATATATCAACACAGAGACTCAGAATGTAAATAAAATTCCTTATTTGCATAAATTTAAATAGAAGGAAAGACATAAAATTAACGAGGACCGGAGCCCTCTTGATTGAAAACATATTTCGCAAGAAGCTCGAAGACATTATTGTCAGATGACACCAGCAGTTCGTAGGCGGCCTTCCTTAAAGTTTCTTTTTCAGCAGTACTCTCAGGCTCTACTAGTTCGGCAAGAATGTCCCGCTTCTGTCTAGGGACAGCCGAACTTTCTCCGACTTCTGGCTGAATAGGCGGCGGAGGCTCATTAAAAGGAGTGTCGGGGACAGCTTCGATCTTTGGGATAACTACCCTCTTCCTAGGCATTTCTTCTGAAGACATTTACAAAAGAAGGAAAAGAAGTGAATGATGCTCTCAGAAAAATTCCACACTATTTATAGACAGAAAAGCCAAACATTCTGTATCGCGAATTGAAACAATCTTTTCTCGAAAAGGCATGTTCGTTCATCTTATGAAGAGATCTTCATTTATTCTTTAAAATTGAAGTGACCTTTCCTTGAAAAGGCATGCTGATTCATCCGTCTTTTCATCTCTACTTCATTACGGGAATGGATCTACATTTATAATAAACCCCCGTGAAGTCTATCCAAATCATCAATTCCATCTTTTGAAACCCAGCTGTTTTAAAAGATATATTTTCTTTATGATAAATCCAGATATTGTCTTTTTAGACACAATATTCTGTCTTTAAGTCCCAGCGGACTTGAAGATCATTTATAGAAAAAATGAGTTCACGTCCACATTACCTCTGGGTTCTATTTTCTATATCATCACATCAAATCAAATCACAAATAAGAGAAAATCATTCTTTATTCCTTCTTTGAAAACATAGTTACATCTTAATGGAAATCTATTACATCTCTGATTTTTATTCTAGATACATCTTAATGGAAATCTATTACATCTCAGATTTTCATTCTAAATCGAATAAATGAAGGTCTATTATATCTTTGGATCTTTTTGTTGAATGCCAGTTCCTTGTTGTCTCGACCTGAAGCAACGAGCAAGACAATGGAACTAACTCTGGTCTTCTCTCTCAGAAAGACGGGAGAAAAACCCCAGAGTACAACAGCTCAAAGATAAGTTGCAGTCAATACAACTGGTGGAGAAGAGACGACCCGTCATAAGAACTAGGAATAAGATCACCTTCGGATACGATTCCTAATTTTGTCTCTCTACCGTCCAACTCTCATGTATAAAGGCCCTTCCTACTATCTAAGGAAGACCCTTCTGGAACATGGAGAGTTCTGAGCTGTCTGATTTGAGCGTCAGAATCACATGAGCTGTCTGATGTGAGTGTCAGAAGAATGCCCCCCACAGCATCCAAGTCGCCGATGCCTGTCCTGAAGAAGCTTGCCAACCAGACTTCTGCAAATATCAACAAAGAAAAAAGAGTTAGCAAAATCTATCAAACTGTGTGCCTTTGATCAAACAGGCGTACATCATCAGAGTCAGCCTATAGGCGCCTATGATAAAACATGCACTACTGACCGAAGTCATGCACTGGGTTGCAGTGCGCGCCTCTTCTCAGAATCTCAGGCGCACATCTACAACATGCACCTCTGACCGAAGTCAGTCACTGGGTTGCAGTGTGCGCCTCTTCTCAGAATCTCAGGCGCACGTCTACAAAATGTGCCTCTGACGGAAGTCAGGCACTGGATTACAGTGCACACATCTCCTCAGAATCTCAGGCGCACGTCTACAAACATGTGCCTCTGACCGAAGTCAGGAACTGGATTACAGTGTGCGCCTCTTCTCAGAATTTTAGGCGCACGTCTACAACATGCACCTCATTTCTACAAATCAGCGCCTATCTTCAAAATAGTTTTTTGTATAAAGCTGCGCAAGTTAAACACAATTGATGAATGGCGCTCATATATAGAAACCACTTGTTCTTTGTTGGAACTTACCATCAAAATCAACTATGTTTGGGTGGAAGCTCGTCGATGATGTAAAGCACGGCAAACCAACGTCCGAAGACGCGGTATGCAGAAGAACAACATCGGATTTTGATGGCACATAAAGGTTCACGAACGTTGAACTCTTGACCGCCGAGAGATTTTTGCGAAGAACCATCACCATCAACAGAAAGAAGAAATGAAAAGAAAGAGTTCATGGACACTTCTTTGATTTCTCCTATCAGCTATTTAAGGAGCTTAGAAGATATGAACGGGCGCGTCATTCTAGGAGCCTATCTCGGGAAGGACCTAAACGAAAGGTGCTCAAACCACACAAAAACTGCCACGTGTTCTTCGAAAAGCAGCAAATATTTGAGTCGGTCAAAATGGTGCATTGGCACGCGCCACTAAGCAGATCACACGAAAAGATTTGCAAAAGGGCACCAGAAATATTTTTTATTTTCTTACAAAGGAAAAGGAAAAATAAGTCCCTATAAAATAAGTTGCGCAAAAGACAAAAGAAAAAGTGGCGCCCCTACAGGAACCATTACTTCTTCTCGTCTTCTTCACCAGCTTGGCGAAGAGAAGCGCCCAACTCGCGTATATCCCGAATCCCTGAACGACGCATCAGATGAAGAAATCCTTCTGCATCACCGCGCTCTTCAGAAGAGGACGTAGGACCACCGTTCCGACGATCAAAGACTGCTGTGGTCAATCCAAAGCATTCTAAGAAATTATTTGCACGAAGTGATTGGTCATCCCCGGACAGGATTGCAGGCGTGGTGTCAGGCCTTGTCTCCTGAGCTTTCACTTCGGCGTTAACGTCGGTCGCCATCTCCTTCTTCTTAGGTACCATGGAAGTACAGAAGTGAGGAATGAGTACAAGGACATCTTTATATATATATATAACCAACCAACGCTTCATATCCCCCATGGAAAACTGAACATCATCAATGCAACTCGGGAAGACGAAGAGGAGATCGAATGTTTTCGAGAAAAAATTTATTATGGAGCTGGTTGAGACTGGCGCAATCCAAACAAAACTAGTCTAATTCAAAGTATTTCAAAACTTTGAAGTATTTTCAAGTTTTGAAAACTTTGAAGGGGGTCTTGTAGAGCCTAAAAATTAAGAGGCGCAACCCATTAAAGTCTTCAAACATTCGACGGCGCCAAACCAATCAAGTTGCGCCGGATCATCAAGTTGCGTAGCATCAGGTTGCGCCATTGCCAGGTTGTGCTGGAGAAAGGGTGCACGAAGCGACACGTGGCGCACTTCCTCGAGAAGCTGTAACGGTGTCATTATTATCTGACAACTTACAGCACGAAGATTAAGAAAAATCCCTTCGAATCTCGCACAACGCGACGCTCGAGAAGACTTTGTCAGCATGTAATTAATGCTGATAGCTGGTTCGTGTAAGTCACTGAATGGCACAAAGATTAATCAGTACAGCACAGAAGACCTAGTCAAAAGGTGCTAGTCGTTAACTTGTGCCTATGCGCAGCCTGACAAATTGGCGCCACTTGATCAACTCTTAGTTTAAAACAGGGTGACATGGTGCGCAAGCCATCAACTTCGTAGAGCGTGCCCACTACATTGCCCACGACCATGCGTATCTCAATCAAACGATGCCATGCGTCTACAGCAGTTAGTACAAACTGCTCGCACAGGTTGTTGTATTGCGTCCACGCGCAACCTGATGAAGCTCACGCAGAGTAATCAAATAGTGTTTGAAAAAGAGTAACGTGGCGCACAAGCCACTAACTTCACATAACGTGTCCATTATACTGCCTATGACCACGCGCATCTCAATCAAACGATGCCATGCGTCTACAACAGTTAGTACAACCGTTCGCGTCAGTAAACAAGAGGCGCGCAGTCTGAAGCGCGTGCAACCCAGAATAACTACTAAATGGTTATTTCATGAACTCTATAAATAGAGTTTCAAATCATCAAGAGTGATGGGAATCTCCTGCTAAAGTGCTGATGCATTCTCCAGAGGCTCGTGTCTTCGATATCACATCGTCCAAGGGATAAAGTGATCATCTTCTGATCAGATTCCTATAGTTGTACTTCTCCAGAAATCAATTATACTCCTGTACTCTTTTTCTTAGTTTGTAATAAAACTTTTATTCTTTGCAAACAAGAACAATACATTTAATACAATGTTTGAAACACCAAGTTGAAACTTCATAAATCTCATAGAATTAAACACGCAATTTAGGAAGATAGAAATATGCTTTCATTGATAACTTGCAACTAAATGCAATTCATATTACATTGGATATGTCGTTGCGGCTACATTGATTGAAATAAAAGAAAATACTCGATAAGTTGCCTAAACTAATATTTGCCGTTCTATACATTCACCCTTTTATACATTGAAAGCCTTCGATGAAATAGCTTCAAAATACTTCAAAATAGGCAGATCTTCAAAATGCCTCTCTGAATATTAGCTATGGCTTAGCACCGTGTACCCCCAGAGTTCTCGTCACCTGTGGGGGTTGGAGGATTAGTACACTTGGGAATGCACTAGTGAGCAGGACGAACCCACTTGTCTAAATCGACTCTAATTGTTATGGTAGGCATGCATTGGAGTCTTCTTTCTATTTAGAACTAAATGAATTCAGTTCATATTGATAGCCTTTTTTTGGATAGTAAAAGCATACAGTAAAAACATAATAGTTTATCATAATTCTTACCATAGTCGTTCTCGTCCCTGCATAAAAACAGAGATACTACTTACTACCTGCATAAGAAAATAGGTGAGCATGCTACTATCTTATATGTGCGATCGTTGGTGTTACCCACCACTTAGGACTATCTCAACGGCATTACGCTCCTTTCAGTCTAGGTTGTGAGCCTGACTGAAAGTTTTGCAATGCATCAGTGTCGTAGCACGATTATTCATTTTCCCTAGGTCAATTTGGTTCCGATGCCCCAGTTAACGTTTCAAGGAAAATCAAACTTGTGCACAAGTTGTCCATGACCATGCCAATGTGTGAACAGTTTAATATATGAAAACAGAATTGCATAGCGCGAACAGTTTTGAGCAGCATTATCATTTTTTCCAACTCATGCAACGATTCATTTTCCCCAAAGCCATACTCTGATTTGGCATCCCGTAGGCACCAAGTTTCCCGAGATACTATATGCCGCAACCAACATTTTATTTTATTTTGCAGATCATAAAATAGTCTATCTTTTTTCTAGAACCTTATCTTTTCGCTTTTTGATGTGAAACTTATATTTTCAGAGTAGTTTACTCTAAATTGATACAGTTATCTCGAGTACTTGATCATAGTAATTTGGCATGCATTTAACTTGGCATCGTCGATTTGAATAAGTTCGAGGCAAACTGACTTTCATTTGCGGGAAGGAGTAGAAACGAAGGGGCTGAACCACCCACCAAGTATTTGATCGTGCCGAGGGTCGAAGCGCTTTGCAACGTTCAACCTTCAGTCACGCGAGCTCCTGCAATGGCACCAATATTTTATCAGAATCTGTAACACCCATATTCTGAATACGTATTTTGTCAAGCTTGCATGTATTTCAGACCTGTATTTATTTTCTCGGATTATTGGCATGTACTTGCAATTGGCTTGACTTACAGATTTTGGTTCTCGTAATTGGGTTTTACCTGGCTTGGTTTATTTTGTGGAGGAGAATTGGTTTAGTTTGGTTTGGTTTAGTTTAGTTTAATATGCATGGAACACCTTAGCCTATGTTCAACCTCTCACACACCATAACCACCCTCATTAAATTCTACCAATATTCTCTCTCCTCCATAACTCTTTCAATTATTTCTCCATCTTCTTCCTCCTTCCTCCACCAACCAATAGGCAAGTACACCTTGCCAACAAATAAGCACCCAATTTTATTTGTCCATTTGATAGATTAGGACATGTAGATCAACATTAGAACGTAGAATTTTGTGATTTGGAGTCTCCATTGTTCTTGATCCAAGTTTTGATTATTTTCGGAATTCGTTGGTTTTGATCTATTAAACTTTGATTTTTGCTTGTTTTGATGCTTCCATGTGGAAGAGAATTCAATTTTACTCAAGTTAGAACTTTGAAAATCTAGATTTGGCTTTGATTTGACAAAGATATGAAGATTTAAAGTTTTGGTATTCTTGAGGAGTTCATCTCAGCCTCGGTGAAGGCTCTCGGCCAGTGCTCTTTAGCACTTGACCGTTTGCGCACCCCGGCCTGTGCTTTTTAGCACATGGCCGACTGCACATAGGCTCAGCCAGTGCTTTACGCTGTGCTGGATTGCGCTGGCGCAAGCTAGCCATGCGCAAGCCAGCCATGCGCAAAGTAACCCCTGCGCACTTGACCATTGCGCAAACCGCTCCTGCGCAATTCACTCCTGCGCAATCCACCCCTGCGCAGTCTGCTCATGCGCAATCCAACCCTGCACAGTTCAACCCTGCGCCAACCACCCTGCGCAGTTGGCACCCTGCGCAATCCAACCCCCCCTGACCCCTTGCGCAATCTATTGGCTCTTGGAGATTTGGTTTAATTTCTTTAAGCTTGGCTCTTCTGTAGCCTTTTATATTGATATTTTATTAGATATTTTACACCCATTTTATATCCTTACGCCTTTTGTCATGAACTTGATTTTACTTAATATGTTTGGAATGACTATTGTACATGTCATGGTATGACAAGGAACTAGCATAACACGACAGTGACCCATAGTGGTGCACTCCTGACATGACCAACTTGACATGATAGTGGCCCGTCGTGGCGCACTCCTGACAAGTACCCTGACATGATTTATCTTGATAACTTGATAGTGGCCCGTGGCGGCGCACTCCTGACTTGACTTGACTTGTAACTTGTAACTTGACTTGACTTGATGCTGTTGCGACAGCTAACTTGACTCTTATAATCAACTTGACACTGTGGGTGTTCCTGCTTGCTTGCTTGTACAATCCACTTGTCTTGTCTTGCATCATATCTAGGACGTGACTCCCTGGTTCCCACGGTCTGGGATTCATACTGAATATGGATTAGGCTAATGACTAGATCAAACTATAGTTCATGAAGAATTTCCAGTCACAGACAATCTCGTTATCTGGGCGCTCTTAATTGGACTTGTAGCTTGCCGACGAGTAGAGCACATTTCCAGCACACTGTCATGTGTTGCACCCTCTAAGTCACCTAAGGGTATATCGTCTCCGGGGCGATGTACCCAACCATACTCTCAACCCGCGGAAGGATAACTGGATGGTCTGTAGGGCTTGGGACTGGAAAATTCTCACTTGCATCTTGTTAGTAATTAGGCTTGTGATAACCCTAGTTAGTTAAGTAGTAAGCCGTAGTAATTGCTTGGCCGCTTGTGAATGGATAGAGTCCAGCCTTGTCTAAGTCTTGTCTAGTCCCTGTACCTGGCTACTCTTGTACATGCTTGTTTTACTTATCTCTAACAATAAATGGGTAGAGACAGTGTGCTGTTCAGGCGAATGGTTACAACCTCGGTCCTTGTCTGGTTTAAGGGTTGTAACCTGGCTCCCGGAATGGTCCCACGTCACTAGTCGTTTATTGTCCTGTTGCACTCTTTATTTACTTGTACCTTCTTCTATTTCTTTTCTTATGTTCTGATATGCTGGCTTTTGTTCTTATTTCGTGGCCTCCTTTGTGGCACTTGCTCTTTCTGGGGTTTGACCCAGCTGGTTTTGTGTGGCCAGATTTCGGAGCAGCACCCGAGGATCTACCGAACCTCCAGCGCGATGGTAGCGACTAGAAGGAACCCGGGCTACGAGTGGGTTTTCTATTTTGTTTCGCTCACTCTATTATAAAATTATTCTTTTGAGGCGTTTAGCTGACGAGCACCTGTTAGCTCGATACACTTTTACTTACTGTCTGCCTACGGGCTGTAAACATGATTAACAAATCCTAGGGTTGATCATGTATGACTTAACTCTTGCTAGTCCTAGCTTTTTGTACGACTAGCTTCATGATCAGCTGATATGTAATATTTGGGACGCCTTTTATTGTATATTTGGTGGTCAAACATGTTGTGATTATATTATTTGCTTGAGATTGAGATAATAGGCTTGGCCTTAAGAGACTGTTGGCTTGTAGTAAACCCTCATATCTAGACAGCCGTGACCGTATAGCGAGATGGGCTTCATTTCAATATACGTAGCTGGCTATGTTAGCCCCTGCTCTCCAGTATTCTGGTTCTGGGGCGTGACATGGTTTAAGTGGTGGCCCATGCAGGTCTTGTCAATCAAGAAATGTGAGGGTTTACCGATAGATGTCTCAATCAGTACTCGTTCTTGATCTCCGTTTATGTCCTCTGAATCTTTGGAATCTTGACTTGATCACATGCTTGTATCATTGATCTGTCCTGGTCCTTCCTTACTGTTTTCCCTATGTCGTCTTCTTCAGCGGCACTGTACCTGACCCCGCCGATTGGCAAGGTGGAGAACCTCCCGTGGACCAGCAACCTGGAGATCAAGCCCACCATTCTGGAGTTGCCTCTCGAGTTATACCTCCTGGAGGAGAGCCCCCAGTTCAGCCCGTTCAACCTTCTGAGCCGGATGATGGCACCTTGGTGGGACTCATCAGGGCATTGATAACTTCTCAGGATCGCAGAGGAGACGCCTTGCACCAGACAGTGGCAGATGCTTTGACCAGAGGCGGTCATCCAGGGAACAGCGCGGCCAACAGCTTCAAGCGCTTGAACCCTCCATTCTTCGACGGCAGCGAAGATGCGATTGCCGCGGACGCTTGGCTTCAGGATACCGAGGTGGTTCTGGAAGCAGCTAGGACACCTGAGAATGAGAAGGTGGCGGTGGTACGCCTGCAATGACTGGACTTAGCTCGCAGTTGGTGGGCAGCACAAGCGATGGGATTAGTGGCACCCATTGCTTGGGCGGTGTTCAGAGAGAGATTCCAGACAAAGTATTTCGATGTTGTGGCTCGGTACGACCTGCAGACCAGATTTACCAACTTGAAGCAAGGAGGCAGAACAGTCGACAGTTATGTATCTGAGTTTTTTAGACTCAGTAGGTTTGCCCCCACCTTGGTGGCAACCGAGTTTGATAGGGCCCAGCGGTTCCAACAGGGACTGCATTTGGAGATCTTGTTGGCAGTCGAGCAGTTCGAGCACCAGACATTCGATGCAGTATTGAGGGCAGCTAGGAGGCATGAGTACACCTCCCAGAGGATCGTGGATAGGACCGGAGGCAGGAAGCGATCCTACAGTCAGATGCACCAATCATCAGCTCCAGCCCCGGCAGCTAGGGGATTGACCATTGGAACTCCGAGGCGGGCGGCCTCAGTAACGTCGGTTCAGCATTCGACCCCGACGTACCCGCAACAGCAGAAGCAGAAGCAGACTTCCGCAATGGGATGTTCACATTGCGGGAAGCCAGGCCATGTAGTGGCAGATTATCGTAGGGCGCAAGGATTGTGCCTAGCTTGTGGAGCGGCAGATCACAAGATAGGAGCCTGTCCGAATAGGGATAGTTCTTTCTCTTCCAACCTAACCAGTCCATCGGTTAGGGGACCAGCACCTATGCAGCAGCAGCAGTACCCAAGGCCATTGTTGCCTCAGGCCTAGGCATTCCAACAGCAGTATGCCCAGGCTCCAGTGCAGAGCAGGCAGAGAGGTTTCCAGCAGAGGGGACCCGCAGCTAGAAGTCAGGCCATGATGATGGCTATGGAAGAAGAAGTTACACCAGGTGAGGTAGTGGCAGGTACTATTCTCGTCAACTCCTTTCCAGCTTCAGTATTATTTGATTCTGGTGCATCGCATTCATTCATGTCTGCAGATTCACGACACGGATAGGATTGGAGCCCGAGTTATTAGCAGTGAGGCTTAATATACTTACTGGTAATGGTCTTGTGGGAGTAGATCGAGTGTTTTCCTCGTGTCGGATCATAGTTAGCGGTAGAGAGTTCCCCGCTAGATTCATAGAATTCCCTATGGCAGACTATGATGTAGTCTTAGGCATGGATTGGTTGAGGAACCAGTATGCTAGGATAGACTGCCATGTTGGCAGAGTTGTTTTCAGCATTCCAGGCGAGCCAGAGTTCTCATTTTCTAGAGGAGCAGTGGAGCTATCTTCCCCAGTATTGCGGATGGCAGTAGCAGCAGTGAAGTTACCCAGGATAGTTGAAGAGTTTCCAAATGTCTTCCCAGAGGAGCTTTCAGGGATGCCGCCAGAGCGGGAGATCGAGTTCACTATAGACTTGATCCCCGGGACAGCACCAGTATCACAGCGAGTCTACAGGATGGCACCTTCAGAGTTGGAGATTTTGTACAAGATGATTGAAGAACTCAGGACCAAGGGATTCATTCGTGCAAGTGGATCGCCTTGGGGAGCCCCGATGCTTCTTGTGAAAAAGAAGGATGGTACGTCCAGGTTATGTGTAGATTATCGTACCTTGAACTCAGTGACAATCAAGAACAGATACCCTCTCCCAAGGATAGATGACTTGTTTGATCAACTTAAAGGGGCTTCAGTGTTCTCGAAGATAGACTTGCGGTCAGGATACCACCAGATCAGAGTCAGAGAGCAGGACATCCCGAAGACAGCATTTAGATCGAGGTATGGACATTGGGAGTTCCTTGTTATGCCCTTTGGAGCAACCAATGCGCCAGCTGTATTCATGGACCTCATGAATCGTATTTTTATGCCTTACCTAGATCAGTTCATGATCGTGTTCCTAGATGATATATTGGTCTACAGCAAGAGCGAAGCAGAGCATGAGCAGCATCTCAGAGTCGTCCTTCAGACGCTTAGGGAGCATCAGTTGTACACCAAGTTCAGTAAATACGAGTTCTGGCTTGATCATATTTCGTACTTGGGTCACATCATTACTCGAGGAGGAGTGGAAGTGGATCCCCAGAAGATTGTGGCTATCGAGACTTGGCCAGTACCTAGTTCAGTGGCAGAGGTTCGCAGCTTCCTTGGATTAGCCGGCTACTATCGGCGATTTGTTTCAGATTTTGCAAGGATTTCAGCACCGATGACCCAGTTGACTCGTAAGGATGTGCCATTTGTTTGGACAGCAGAGTGTCAGGAATCATTTGAGAAGTTGAAGCAAGGTTTGATAACGGCTCCCATTCTCACACTTCCAGATGGGACCGGAGGATTCACAGTTTATTGCGACGCTTCAGGTAGAGGATTGGGGTGTGTCTTGATGCAGCATAGGAAGGTAATATCTTATGCATCGCGTCAACTTCGTGATCATGAGAAGAATTACCCGACCCATGACTTGGAGCTAGCAGCAGTAGTGTTTGCACTTAAGTTGTGGAGGCACTACTTGTACGGAGATAGAGTGGAGATATTTACTGATCACAAGAGCCTGAAGTATATTTTCACCCAGAAGGACCTTAATATGCGGCAGAGAAGATGGCTCGAGCTACTGGTGGACTACGATGTGGACTTACAGTATCACCCAGGAAAGGCCAACGTTGTAGCGGATGCGTTGAGTAGGAGAGCCGGAGTTTATTTCTTGACGGCGCAACCAGAGTTATTGGCAGATTTTCAGAAGATGAGAATTGAAGTGGTTCTTTCTACCAACGTGGCATTGATGGCCAGTCTACAGGTTCAGTCCAGTATAGTTAAGAGGATCCGAGTGGCGCAGTCTACAGATTCCAAGCTTCAGCGGCTCAGAGCAGAGTGTGAGGCAGGAAGAAGGCCAGAGTTGTGCATTCATGAAGATGGTACACTTCGACACGGCTCTCGTCTTTGTGTACCCAGTGGAGATATCGGACAGAAAGTCATGGCAGAAGCTCACAGTTTGCAGTATTCTATTCATCCCGGTGGCACGAAGATGTACCGTGATATCCGTCAGCATTTTTGGTGGAATGGCATGAAGAGGGAGATAGCCCGGTTTGTCTCTCGGTATTTGGTTTGCCAGCAGGTTAAAGCTAAACATCAGAGGCCCGCTGGACTTCTTCAGCCCTTGCCGATTCCAGAATGGAAGTGGGAGCATGTGACCATGGATTTTGTGACTGGATTGCCTAGATCCCCAGCTGGTCGAGATGCTATTTGGGTTATAGTTGACAGGCTCACGAAGGTGGCTCATTTTCTTCTATTTAGAGTTGGGCAGTCAACGACTCAGTTGGCAGAGATGTACCTCAGGTAGATTGTCAGGCTTCACGGTGTGCCCGTCAGTATCACCTCGGACCGAGATTCAAGGTTTACGTCACACTTTTGGCGTAGCTTGCAAGAGAGTTTGGGAACTCATCTCCAGTTCAGTTCAGCATATCATCCGCAGACAGATGGCCAGTCAGAACGCACAATCCAGACTCTTGAAGACATGCTGAGATCTTGTACACTCGACTTCGGTGGTTCGTGGGAAGATCACCTGCATCTTGTGGAATTCTCGTACAACAATAGTTTCCAGGCTAGTATCCAGATGGCTCCGTTCGAGGCTCTGTATGGTAGGAAGTGCAGATCCCCGCTAGCGTGGGATGATGTTGGAGAGAGGCTGATGCTCGGTCCAGAAATGATTGCCCAGACAGTTGAAGTGGTCAGAAGGATCAGAGAACGTCTTCGAGTTGCCCAAGATCGCCAGCGGCATTGGGCCGATGCTCATCGACGTCCCTTGGAGTTTGCTATTGGAGACCATGTGTTCCTTAGGATCTCGCCTAACCGCGGCGTCATTCGCTTTGGCGTGCGGGGAAAGCTTAGTCCTAGGTATATAGGGCCGTTTGATATCCTGGAGCGAGTAGGAGATGTATCATATCGTCTTGCTCTTCCGCCGTCGCTAAGTGAGGTGCATGATGTATTCTATTTGTTCCAATTACGACGGTATATCCCGAACCCGAGCCATATCCTAGACCATTCGGAATTGGTTGTTGGTACCAACCTTTCGTATGAGGAGAGGCCCGTGTCTATATTGGACCGGAGAAAGAAGATACTCAAGAACAAGACTATTAACTTAGTCCGTGTTGCTTGGGGTCATCACTCTCTCGGTGAGTCAACGTGGGAGCGTGAGGATGACATCCGATCGTGATATCCCTACCTGTTTGACTCGTAAGGTATAATGTCTTCCTTATGCCTTATGTTTTCCATCCCTTGCTTGCATGTATGATTGCCTGATTGCTTGCCTAGTTATAGCTTTCCTGTGATTAATGTAGCTTGTCCTTGTCTCTCTAGCCTCTTAATTAAATTCCGAGGACGGAATTCTTTTAAGGTGGGTAGAGTTGTAACACCCATATTCTGAATACGTATTTTGTCAAGCTTGCATGTATTTCAGACCTGTATTTATTTTCTCGGATTATTGGCATGTACTTGCAATTGGCTTGACTTGCAGATTTTGGTTCTCGTAATTGGGTTTTACCTGGCTTGGTTTATTTTGTGGAGGAGAATTGGTTTAGTTTGGTTTGGTTTAGTTTAGTTTAATATGCATGGAACATCTTAGCCTATGTTCAACCTCTCACACACCACAACCACCCTCATTAAATTCTACCAATATTCTCTCTCCTCCATAACTCTTTCAATTATTTCTCCATCTTCTTCCTCCTTCCTCCACCAACCAATAGGCAAGTGCACCTTGCTAACAAATAAGCACCCAATTTTATTTGTCCATTTCATAGATTAGGACATGTAGATCAACATTAGAACTTGGAATTTTGTGATTTGGAGTCTCCATTGTTCTATATCCAAGTTTTGATTATTTTCGGAATTCCTTGGTTTTGATCTATTAAACTTTGATTTTTGCTTGTTTTGATGCTTCCATGTGGAAGAGAATTCAATTTTACTCAAGTTAGAACTTTGAAAATCTAGATTTGGCTTTGATTTGACAAAGATATGAAGATTTAAAGTTTTGGTGTTCTTGAGGAGTTCATCTCAACCTCGGTGAAGGCTCTCGGCCAGTGCTCTTTAGCACTTGACCGTTTGCGCACCCCGGCCTGTGCTCTTTAGCGCATGGTCGACTACGCATAGGCTCAGCCAGTGCTTTGCGCTGCGCTGGATTGCGCTGGCGCAAGCTAGCAATGCGCAAGCCAGCCATGCGCAAAGTAACCCCTGCGCACTTGACCATTGCACAAACCGCTCCTGCGCAATTCACTCCTGCGCAATCCACCCCTGCGCAGTCTGCTCATGCGCAATCCAACCCTGCGCAGTTCAACCTGCGCCAACCACCCTGCGCAGTTCAACCCTGCGCCAACCACCCTGCGCAGTTGGCACCCTACGCAATCCAACCCCCCCTGACCCCTTGCGCAATCTATTGGCTCTTGGAGATTTGGTTTAATTTCTTTAAGCTTGGCTCTTCTATAGCCCTTTATATTGATATTTTATTAGATATTTTACGTCCATTTTATATCCTTACGCCTTTTGTCATGAACTTGATTTTACTTAATATGTTTGGAATGACTATTGTACATGTCATGGTATGACAAGGAACTAGCATAACACGACAGTGACCCGTAGTGGTGCACTCCTGACATGACCAACCTGACATGATAGTGGCCCGTCGTGGCGCACTCCTGACAAGTACCCTGACATGATTTATTTTGATAACTTGATAGTGGCCCGTGGCGGCGCACTCCTGACTTGACTTGACTTGTAACTTGTAACTTGACTTGACTTGATGCTGTTGCGACAGCTAACTTGACTCGTATAATCAACTTGACACTGTGGGTGTTCCTGCTTGCTTGCTTGTACAATCCACTTGTCTTGTCTTGTATCATGTCTAGGACGTGACTCCCTGGTTTCCACGGTCAGGGATTCATGCTGAATATGGATTAGGCTAATGACTAGATCAAACTATAGTTCATAGAGAATTTTCAGTCACAGGCAATCTCGTTATCTGGGCGCTCTTAATTGGACTTGTAGCTTGCCGACGAGTAGAGCACATTTCCATCGCACTGTCATGTGTTGCACCCTCTAAGTCACCTAAGGGTATATCGTCTCCGGGGCGATGTACCCAACCATACTCTTAACCCGCGGAAGGATAACTGGATGGTCTACAGGGCTTGGGACTGGGAAATTCTTACTTGCATCTTGTTAGTAATTAGGCTTGTGATAACCCTAGTTAGTTAAGTAGTAAGCCGTAGTAATTGCTTGGCCGCTTGTGAATGGATGGAGTCCAACCTTGTCTAAGTCTTGTCTAGTCCCTGTACCTGGCTACTCTTGTACATGCTTGTTTTACTTATCTCTAACAATAAATGGGTAGAGACAGTGTGCTGTTCAGGCGAATGGTTACAACCTCGGTCCTTGTCTGGTTTAAGGGTTGTAACCTGGCTCCCGGAATGGTCCCACGTCACTAGTCGTTTATTGTCCTGTTGCACTCTTTATTTACTTGTACCTTCTTCTATTTCTTTTTTTATGTTCTGATATGCTGGCTTTTGTTCTTATTTTGTGGCCTCCTTTGTGGCACTTGCTCTTCCTGGGGTTTGACCCAGCTGGTTTTGTGTGGCCAGATTTCGGAGCAGTACCCGAGGATCTACCGAACCTCCAGCCCGATGGTGGCGACTAGAAGGAACCCGGGCTATGAGTGGGTTTTCTATTTTCTTTCGCTCACTCTATTGTAAAATTATTCTTTTGAGACGTTTAGCCGACGAGCACCTGTTAGCTCGATGCACTTTTACTTACTGTCTGCCTACGGGCTGTAAACATGATTAACAAATCCTAGGGTTGATCATGTATGACTTAACTCTTGCTAGTCCTAGCTTTTTGTACGACTAGCTTCATGATCAGCTGATATGTAATATTTGGGACGCCTTTTATTGTATATTTGGTGGTCAAACATGTTGTGATTATATTATTTGCTTGAGATTGAGACAATAGGCTTGGCCTTAAGAGACTGTTGGCTTGTAGTAAACCCTCATATCTAGACAGCCGTGACCGTATAGCGAGATGGGCTTCATTTCAATATACGTAGCTGGCTATGTTAGCCCCCGCTCTCCAGTATTCTGGTTCTGGGGCGTGACAGAATCCCTTCTTTAATCCTTCGTTTCAAAATTCGTAAAATGAATGCAGAAATCGACGCGAAAACACATTCATCAAAACCAAGCAGTGAAAACCATACAGCAGTCCGGTACCGTCGACGGGACTCTTATATAGATCTCACTCGCAGAGACGCAGCCTGCTGCATCTAGGACTTATTCCAAAAGAAGTCATTCCATTAGCTGGATCGATTCTCGCAACATTCGTCCAAATCGATTTATTCGATGCCATAAATTGTTATCGTAAGCCAAGCTCAGCGATCGAGTCAGACTAACCATCTAAGTTGCCGATCTAGTCTGACTCGCCGCAAGCATATTACATAGTCCGCCGTCTATTAGAAATGGGGCACTACACCGTCCCACTCACCGACTGCACCATCTTCCGCCCCCTCTCTCCGTGCGCAGCCAACGATGGCCGGAAGGGGGAGGGAGGGAGGGAAGGCTATGGTGCGATGGGAGGGTTGGGTTGGAAATGATGGATAATTTTGTTCTTTTTTGGTATCAAGTTGTAAATATTCAATAGTTGATGGTATCAAATTGTCGAGTACAAAAGTGTAAGATATCAAGTTGAGCATAGTAAATAGTTGAGGGTATCATATTACAATTAAAGTAAAAAATAAATAAATAAAGCTCATACAGTTTTGGCTGGGCCTTTCCACTAAAGCAAAGTCCAACCCAAAAATATTCGGTAATTATTCGTCTCCATCTATGATTCTCTATCTACTATAAATTACTCCCGACCACTCCCTTAATTTTCTAGGGTTAGGTTTTCGATCAGTCTTCTTCTACTACTACTACGCCGCAGCCAGCGAGTGGAAGAGCTTCACGTCGCCAGCAATGGAGCAGTCCTTCATCATGATCAAGCCCGACGGCGTCCAGCGCGGACTCGTAATCTCCTTATTCCTCCTTCGCTCTTTCTATTTTTGGTTATTTCTATTGTGAAGTGATTTCATTACTTGTTCGTTGAACTCTCCGTTTCCGAACTTAAATTTTTGTATGGATCAGATTGGCGAGATCATCGGCCGATTTGAGAAAAAAGGTTTCTATTTGAAAGGTGAGATCTCAATTTCCTTGGCCGCCTTAATTTTTGTTCTATTCCAATTAGGTAAGTATGAACCTGCGTGCTGCTTATGATAGTTTAAGTAGACTATGTTGCAATTCCAGGACAAGTTTTGGATGGGATTGTGATCATGTTGGTCTTGGTATAAATTTGGGAGTTTGAGAAAAAAAGTTTGAATCTTGAGGTATTTGGAATTTTGATTTAGAGTTATTTTCTTGATTATAAAACACAACAATTATTGCTACTTTTCTGATTATTATAAGAAAGTTTGAACTTTTAGGTGCTTGGCTTCTTAGTTTTGATCTACTTCAATAGAATCTTAATTTGGACACTGAGAATGTTTCTTTAAGTAGATTATATTGCAATTTCAAGACAAACATCAAATTGTATTGTGAGTATCTTGGTTTTAGTATAAACTTGAGAGCTAGAGGATAAAGTTTGAATCTTGAGATATTTAGTCATTTTGATATAAAGCTAAAGTGGTATCAATTATTGTCATGATTATAGATTGTATAACTTATTTGCTTTGTGATTGCTATAGAAAAGTTTGAATTTTGGGTGCTTGGAATCTTAATTTTTGATTTACTTAGTGGAAATTGCGCATTTAAGAAAAAAATATTGCGATCTTCCTAGTCTGAGTATTGGATAAATACAAATTATGTCAGATTGTGCGGATATTGGTTATGATCTAAATTTTTGAGTTTGGGAATAGATTTTTGAATCCTGAGGTATGTGGGCATTTTGATCTAGGACTGAAGATGGTGATTGTGGATAAGTCCTTTGCTGAGAAGCATTATGAGGATCTTTCCGCCAAGCCCTTCTTTGCTGGTCTTGTGGATTACATCGTCTCCGGTCCGGTGGTTGCCATGGTTTGGGAGGGGAAGGGTGTTGTTCTGACTGGACGCAAGATCATCGGCGCCACTAACCCTGCTGAGTCTGCCCCAGGGACTATTCGTGGCGACTATGCTATTGTTGTTGGCAGGTAAATCTGTTTACCTTTTGTTGTTTCAGAAGTTTAAGCTAGTATTATAATCAATTATTCTGTGTTGTTACTCAGGTTTTGGTTTTAGTAGTTTTCCTAAACTATATATAGGACTAATGGAACAGTTATAAAATGTACTATGATTATGAATTGTGGTCTTTTTGGCGTTGTGATTTATGATCTTTAT
>JANAVB010034666.1:0-53224 GCA_029216955.1 Iris pallida | reverse complement strand
AGGTAACGTAACTTGACTGGATCGTTGTGTATTAATTGGGGAGGGTGAGTAGGAAATGGTTATGTGATCAAAATCCATCTTGTACAAACTCTTGTGGAATCTTGTATATGTCTAAGCCCGTTTATATAACCATTCATGCTCTAAATCACAGGTTACCTACAATTCTTACTTATCATATATAGATATTTCCAGTTATTAATCTCTTCGTTTTACATATATTCTTTACAGTTCATGTATCTTACTTATGCATGCTTTACATTTCCAACCTGATGAATGCATAAGATGTATTATACTCGTTCCAGTCCTGACTGGGCCTGTTGAAAATATTACAGATGATGATGGTGACTGTCCTACCTTCTATGGGACACATGAGGGTGACCTTCAGGAGCCTGAGGAGCATCTAACTCAGTAGAGGGTGCCTAGTCTAGTCTAGTGTTTATAGTTTTCATTTTGTATCGGACTGTTCCGATTGTTAGTTGTGACTTAGTTATATTTCAGGTCTTGTACTTATTTGTGTTGGACATCTACTTGTGTGGTGTGATAACTCTATATATCAGTTCTTTCTTTCGTCTGATTCCATATCATGTTCTATCTTTATCTTTCCTAGACTTGTGTGAGATATAGAGTTGAGATGTTATGTTATACCTCCGTGCGGAGATGACAGTATATGTCTTATTGTTAGATGTTAGTTGTTATAGATGACCTATACAGCGTTCTACCGCCGACACTGCGGCGTAGGCTGGACGTACCCACGTTCTCGTGCCCCTAATCAGGTGTGGGTCGTGACACGTTTTTGTGGTGGCCCATGCAGGTCTGTGTCGCAGTTAGTACGATCTCGTAATGGTGCTCGACTTAGAGTACTAATTACGAGCCTGCAATTAGGACGTAGGACCTAGGACATGATAGAAGTTTCTCAATCACACCTAGGAAATTTCCGATCTTTGATTATCATGATTACTTCCCTTGTATTAATTTAACTGTCCTTCCTTGATAAATCTACTCATGTGCCATATTGACCTCTTTGTTTTAATTCGTCTCCAGGATGACGAAGACGCACCCGCAGGCCACTGGATCGTGTAGTTTGCCTGAGAGATCTGATCAGGCAGAGGAGGAGTTCACGACTGCCCCCAGTGATTCTACTATTCTGGAGATCCGGCAGTTGCACAGGGAGGTCTACCACCTCCACCCCAGAGGGTTACGGCCGTTGTTCCGGAGATACTGCTGCCACCACCACCGGTCCCGACGGATACGCACCATATGTTCCTTCTCCTTCAGCAGATGATGGGACACAGCGGGCCCAGGCAGAGGCATCGTAGCGCCAGTCGGAGGCGTCACACCGACAGATCAAGATGCTGAGACAGAGTATGGAGAACTCGCATCAGCTTGCCCTAGCAGCAGTAGAGAGAGTGGCACCGGGTACGGTGCAGGGCCCTACTGGCCAGCAGCCGTACCAGTAGCAGTCCAAGCCGGGGACAGTATTGGACTTCAGGAAGATGAGCTCCAGGGACTTCACAGGCACGGAGGGCATCCTCTATGCAGACGACTGGCTAGAGGATGTACAGCGGAGCGTGGAGCTGGCAGAGCTTCCTAGAGCGCTTTGGGTTTCGACCGCAGCCAGCCGATTCTTCGACATTGCGGGACATGGTACCGTATGAATCCTCATACGTCGGTGAGAGGGCTGACTTGGGAGAACTTCCGGAGGCTCTTCAAGGAGAAGTTCTTCCGGACGTGGCTCTTACAGCATTGGAGGGCCAGTTCGTGGGTCTAATGCAGGAGAACTCGTCGGTGGACGAGTATGCAGCTGAGTTCTTCCGCCTTAGCAGGTTCGCTCCCGATATGATCCAGGATGAGGGCAGAAGGCTCGTAAGTTCCGTAGGGGACTTATTCATGCAGTGCGCACCCGCACCTCGGGACGCCGTGACGCGACGTTCGATCAGATATTGATAGACGCACAGATTGCAGAGGAGGACTTCGACCTCAAGCCGAAGAGGGACAGTGATACCTTAGGGGCTAGTTCTAGTGCAGGGCCAGCCAAGTGCCCTCACATACAGCAGCAGAGGCCAGTTCAGTAGCCGTTTCAGGGCCAGGGACATATACTTCACCAGCAGGCACCCAGGCAGCAACAGCACCCCATGTGTAACTTCTGCAAGAAGCAAGGTCACGGATGGAACGACTGCAGGAAGAGGCAGGGCCTGTGTTTGCTTTGTGGTTCAGCAGAGCATCAGTTGAAGGAGTGTCCAAGAACTTGGCACGATTGACTCAGACAGTAGTAGGAGCTAGAGCTCCGACAGGGCAGCAGACAGGACCACCGTTGCAGACTCAGCAGCAGAGGTTTGCCCAGCATCAGCAGCAGGCCAAGGGAGGCCAGCCGGGGCGAGCTTTCGCCATGGCAGTCGATGATGCACAGACAGAGGGAGAGCTGATTGCAGGTTCCAACCTTTTCGATTTTTTTCGCATTTGCCTCCTTATAACTGTCTTGGAATTTCGATTCTATCTGTTCCTTATAGTTGATAAATTCTTTCGGATATTTTATTATGAATTATTTCTTCTGAGATAAGTCGTATGGGCTAGGTCGTCTCGATCATGGGATCTAGAGTTTTCTATAGTCATGTTAGCTGGCATAGTGAGGACATATAGTCGAATTTTGGATGTATTTCTCGGATGTGGGAATTTAAGGTTTTCGCGGCCAGGCATGCGGCAATGTGAAAATTTTAAATACCATGATTCTAGAGGTATGTACCTTAGTCGAGGACTCTGTGAATATCGTAGCCTTGCTCACTAGCATGACGAAGATTCCGAATATCATGATTTGGACAGACGTATATGATTATCGGACTGTGTGTTTGAGACTGTGATTGTTGGGGTGTTTGACCTAGAAGGAGTATGACCATTCTAATTTCGAGGACAAAATTTTCTAAGGAGGGTAGACTTGTAGCACCCAGTTTTCTGAAATTGGGGATTTTTTGAAAATTTATTATTTTATTATTAATTAATAGTATTTTAGTCAGGATATGATTTTGGTGATTATTAGTGTAGTTAAACCATTTCTAAAGTCATGCTAAGTCATGACTTATGACTTTGTGATTTTGGTTAGTATAACTTAGTGTAAACCCTAGTTTTCTCTAACCTAGAAGTTGCCATGACCATGAGAGCTTAGCCATAGGCTTAGAACACCAAATTAGTGATTTTTTAGCCTAAAGGGTATTTTGGTAATTTACTAGACTTTATTTGAGATTATGTGATTTTATTATTATTTAATCATGGTTAAAGTCCCATGATTAGTCCCTAACCTATCCTACCCTAAACTAGAGGTTAGCCACTAATCTAGAAGCATTAGGATGAAGATTGGTCATGGGGTAAAGTAAGTTAAATATCTAGTTTACCTTTATTTGATATTTGCTTAAACCATGCAAAATATCTAACCCCTTTATGCAAAGTCCAAGCCTTAGCCTAGAAAAAAGCCAAGGACACCTCCCTACCCCCATGGCAGCAAGGACCCCCCCTTGGCAGCCCACATTCTATAAAATCCCATTGAATTAATTCATGAACAATTTACATGAAATTAAATCCACAAAAATTCCCATTCCTTCAACCCTTCACAACTTGAGCTATTTTGATCCAAATTCACTCTAGTCTCTTGCATTGGGACCCTACAACATCTAGGGTGCAAAGGGAACTAGCAATCAAGGATTTGGAGGCATTGGACATCATCAAGTGGAAGAACACACACCCCCCATTTGTGTTCTGTCCCTCTCTCTCATTCTCTCTCTTTCACTCTATGTCTCTCTCACTTTCTCTTTTATATATGTTTATATATAAAGGTTTAGTCTATATAATATATAATTGTCTTAGGATTATATATATTGTGTCAATATGTAGATATCTAGGGTATGTGAGAATCACATAGGCTATAGGCCTATGTGATTGTTGTTTGTGTATATATAAGGTTATATATATATGTGGGTAAGTTTGTGAATATATATATATATATATATATATATATATATATATAATATATATATATATATATATATTATATATATATGATATATATATTTACTAGATCATATATAGTGTTATGTATATATGTGGGTTTGGGTATTATGTATATAGTGTATCCCATATTGATATATAGGTAGTAGGTAGATAGTGTCTATCTATATATAGATATATACATATATATATGATTTCTAGTATAGGTTTATATGAAAACCTATGACTATGGCCTATGGCCTAGGATTACTAGCCTATGGCTTGGGGCTAGCCCTAATGGCCCAAAACCCAACTTGTTGACCCTTGATTACTAAGGGTTGACCAAAGTCAACCTTTGGTCAAAGTTGACCTAGTTAACCTAGAATTGACTAGGAATGACCTAAAATAACTAGTTTAGCTAGTTTGACTAAAACCCTAACTAGTAGACGTAGTTTGACCTAGACTTGACCCAGATTGATCATGTTGACTAGTATTGACTAGTTTGATTAGAAGTTGACCAAGAGTTGACTTTTGACCAGATTGACCTAGAATCATGTAGTATGCATTGTATACTCTATTTTTACCATTGTGGACATGTTGTGACCTGTTTTACTCTAAATAGGACTCTGTGACACCAGTTCAGACATCTATTCATATCAGTCATACAGGGTGACAGGCGAGTACATTCTCTGATCTTTTCATACTTGTTAGGATTTATATTCTTGCTCTAGAATACCTTACATGATGCTGTCACGTCATTATCACGGATTGGTACTATATGGATCTTGTCATGCGATGTTATCTCCCTCGGGGTGCATCAGATACAGTTGTCATGTGCTTTTCACAAACATCTTGTATTTTATGTACACCGCTTTCATGTATACTCTTGTGCAATCTTGTACTCTCATGATCACGCGAGCAAACATGATAAAAATCTCTTGTACAAGGTAACGTAACTTGACTGGATCGTTGTGTATTGATTGGGGAGGGTGAGTAGGAAATGGTTATGTGATCAAAATCCCATCTTGTACAAACTCTTGTGAAATCTTGTGAAATCTTGTATATGTCCTAAGCCCGTTTATTTAACCATATCATGCTCTAAATCACAGGTTACCTACAGTTCTTACTTATCATATATAGATATTTCCAGTTATCAAATCTCTCTCGTTTTATATATATTCTTTACAGTTCATGTATCTTACTCTATGCATGCTTTACATTTCTCAACCTGATATGAACTGCGTGAGATGTATTTGCTCGTTCCTGTCCTGACTGGGCCTGTTGAAAATATACAGATGATGATGGTGACTGTCCTACCTTCTATGGGACACATGAGGGTGACCTTCAGGAGCCTGAGGAGCATCTAGCTCAGTAGAGGGTGCCTAGTATAGTCTAGTATTTACAGTTTTCATTTTGTATCGGACTGTTCCGATTGTTGTGACTTAGTTATATTTCAGGTCTTGTACTTATTTGTGTTGGACATCTACTTGTGTGGTGTGATAACTCTATATATATTCAGTTCTTTCTTTCGTCTGATTCTATATCATGTTCTATCTTTATCTTTCCTAGACTTGTGTTGAGATATAGAGTTGAGATGTTATGTTATACCTCCGTGCGGAGATGACAGGTAGATGTTAGTTGTTATAGATGACCTATACAGCGTTCTACCGCCAACACTGCGGCGTAGGCTGGACGTACCCACGTTCTCGTGCCCCTAATCAGGGTACGGGTCGTGACAAACAGTGTTATCTCGCCACGAATCCTTTGTAATAATTCAAAGAACTTCTCTCTCACTTCCTTATTCGTGACTTCTGAGTGTTTGCCTTAGAATTAGCCATCAATCATGTGAAATAATCTCTACACAGGCTCAACGATTCTGGTGGTGTGGGCTGCTATTGTTTCACTACCAAAAAAACCAACTTTAGCGACGGCCAGATCCGTCGCTTATCCGTCGGTAACATTTTTTACCGACGTAGTGGCGACGGATATTTGATGAAAATGGCCGTCGGGGAAAACGTCGTCGCTAAAAAATGTCCGTCGCTAAGCCGTCGGACAAATAATTATCCGACGGACTAGCGACTGGTTAGCGACGGTTGTCTTTCACCTACTTAGCGACGGATTAGCGACATGTTCCCGTCGGTTTACATGCCATATAATATTAAAATATCCGTCGCTAATCCGTCGTCAATAGGTCGGTAAAAGCGTATCAGAGAGGTTCCTGATACGCAAAATCAGTCGCTATTCCGTCGCCATTCCGTCGTTAACCTCGACGTTATAGCGACGTATTAGCGACGGGTAGGTCGTCAGCCTGGTTCTGGAAAGCTTCCATATTTCCAGAACCATGTCGACGGATAATTGGTCGCTCATCCGTCGCTAGTCCGTCGTCATCCTCGACCGATTAGCGACGGATTAGCGACCAACTATCCGTCGCTAAGTCTCTGGAAACCTACCATATTTCCAGAACCATGTCGACGGATTCGCCGTCGCTAGGTAGTCGCTCTTCCGTCGGTAACTGCAAAATATTTATATCACCCAGTTAGCGACGGATATTCCGTCGCTCTTCCGTCGGTAACTGCAAAATATTTTATATCACCCAGTTAGCGACGGATATTCCGTCGCTCTTCCGTCGGTAACTGCAAATATTTATATAATCCGTCGCTAGTTAGTCGCTAGTCCGTCGCTAAATGTAACATCAATTAAAAAAAATTACAGAAACATTCTATTTCCTTTTCGTAATATTACACATTCATATATCCAATATCCAAACATCCATGTACGATCAACAAATATCCAAATATCCATCCAAACATTACATGATCAACAAATATCCAAATTCATGATATCCAATATCAAATATCCAAAAAATATCCAAATATCCAAATTCATAATATCCAAATATCCAAATTCATAATATCAAAAAACAGTACAAATATCATTTTCCCGGAGATGGATCGCGTGGTCGTCTCGGTGCCGCCTCGGCTCTGCGGATGTACTCTTCCACCATGTACGCCGGCACCTGGGACAACACATGCTCTGGAAGCGTGCGGAGCTGCTCTGCCGACATCATGTCCATGAGCCCAATGAGCGCAGTATCCGGTACCAGGCGGACCTCGGCATTACGGTCAAATGAATAACGTCCAGGGTCGGAAGGACCGGCAACCGCAGTAGACGTACCGGGAGCAGACGGATCTGGACCGGGAGCAGAAGGACGCGGAAGGTGCTCCAGCACATCCGACATTAGACTCCGCATTTCCGACATATCGGAGGTGAGAGTCGCAAGCTGCTTCCTCATATCGTCCGACGGGGGCGCGGGAGGAGGCGGGGCGGTGGATATCTCGGAGTCGCGCCCTGCAACGACGCCGCCAGGGAACCTACGCCGTAGACGCGCCTTTATTAAAGCCGCCGACAGACTCTACGAACACGTCGTCGTAGCGAGCGGCCATAGAAGGGGCGTCTGGGTGGGCGTCGTTTCGCCGACAACCTCGGCAGGGGGCTCAATCTGACTAAGGGCCTCACGATATGCAGCCTATCCAATGAATGTGTTTATACTATAAGTTTTCCTAAATTATAATCTAAATCCTATGTTTCCCTAAGTTATAATTTGAATCCTACGTTCACCTAATTAAGTTAACAATAATTATATTTCTAATATAAATCTCATAAACGTAATTACTTACATCAGTCGCCTGGGCCTCGCGTCGACGAAGCTCCCGTCTGCCCGCCTCTTGTGTGTATGCAGGAATACATCGCAGGCGGTGACCGACTCCGGCTCTCTCCCCTCCTTTACCGCCCGTTTTGCCTGCATACGAAATATACGTCGAATTTAATTAACTACGTATATTAATAGTACCGAATTTAATAGTGAAATGAATTTGCGGTATCTCACCAAATCTGCACGCGTCGCTGCGTGGGGCTTTGAACCTCCCGTATGCAGACCAGCGGCCTGTCTGCTCGCCTTCGCTTTCTCTGATTTCTCCCTATACTGAGCAGTATTCATCTTATCCAACATTGCTCGTAGTACTCCTCCCGGAGCCACTTCTTCCTCGATTGCGCCGTACGAACGTCGTACACCGCATCCCGTATCTTCTTTCCGGCGACGGCTTTGTAGGCCTTGCGAATCAACTCATCGCGATGGGGGGGCCACCAGAATGTCGTCTGACATACAAATTAAATTATCACGTAATTAAAAAATTAGTGGATTAAAGAATAATTAATAATTAAAAAAATATATATATACTCATCTCCTCGAGCCAGACGTACTGCATGTTCTGAGGACCTCAGAAAAATTGAGGTAGGGGCCATGGTAGTTTTCTCGGATAATTTGCCCGAGTATCCGGGCAGCATCATACGGGAAAAACCTACAAAGAAGCAAAGACTGGATTATTAACTTGAATAAATGAAACAAATTTAATAAATTAACTTAAATTTACTTACGTATCACCCGCGGGCCATAGCTCTCGTCGGTTCTCGCCTATCGGCCTCTCTGGAGGCGTCGGAGGATCCGCGGGTCCGCGGATGTACTCACCGGTAGCAGGATGAAGCTGAATCCGGGGGTACTCCGGAGCCCACCCTGCAGTAACTGATGGTGTACCCGCTGGTGCATCCGGGGACGGAACGGATCCGCTAGGGATGGAGTCTCAGGCCTCGATGAAGATGAAGGATGGGTCGCAGAGATAGATCGACGGCGGGAAGAGTCTGTGGCCGGGCTCTCCAGGTCGGGATCGGAGGACTCTATATCCGGGGTATGTGGAGGCGACCACGATCGCTACCACCACGACCGATACCATCACGTCCACGGCCGCTACCATCACGTCCACGGCCACCGCTACCACCACGCCCACCATGGCCAGTACCGCCACCACCAGCACCACCACGGCTACCAGCAGCACGAGTGGTAGTGACCATGACTGTAAATAGAACACAAATAAATAACAATATAGAAGTATAAATGAATATAAAACTGAACTAAATATATATACCAGCAGCAGGGCGGCGAGTGCCGTCAAGACAATGAGAACTAAGAGTGCCATCTGTAAAAAGAAAATCATACAATAAGTAGATGATCGAACGACAAAAACATAAACTGAAATAAGAATGTGTCCGTCTAAACTGAATTCACTAAGTTAGTTGTAAGTGCTTCTAATATATATCGATATTTAATCTAATCATCGTTATCGTCCTCGTCCTCATCGTCATCGTCATCGTTCTCATCCTCATTCTCATCGTCGACTTCATCTATATCATCATCCTCATCGTCGACTTCATCTGTATCAATCCTCATCCTCATCCTCATCCTCTTCTTCTTCTTCTTTTTTCTTCCTTCTTCTTCTTCTTCTTCTTCTTCAGGCTCAATACTTGGGACAAGACGCCTCTTTCTCCCCTGGTTGACAGCTAAGTCTTGTATATCAACCTCTTCCTCCCCTCTATTTTCCTCAGCATGAGGTATATCGACATCTTCCACGTCCATGGTATCCGACTGTTGTCCCATGTATTGGGGCTTCTCGATCTGGTCCTCTTGGTATGCTGGGTCTCCAACGTTAAATGTTTCTAGATTTAATCTTGCATACTGCCCACCAGTCAAATCGATCTCTACGACGCCTTGGGTAGCTTGTATAGTAGACTTGAACAGCCTGACTTGCTATCGCAAACGTGTCGGACCCTCTATACCTCCTGCGATGATTTATATCGACGAATCCAAATTGTTTATCGATTCTCCAACCGATTTGGTCTCGTATCGAACCACTCACATTTGAACATCACAATATGCATATATATGGGCCACTATATTGTAAATCTACAATCTCCCGAAGCACTCCATAATAGTCAAAGTCCGGCTCGTCGTCATAGATGGTGCCTCTTATGCAAACACCAGAATTCTTGGTATCGAAGCCGTCATTGAGAAATTCGGCATTTATAGCATGCTGAGTTGACTTAAACTTGAAGCCATTAACGACATAGCCTGACAAAGTCTTTGCATGCTTCTTCGGTCCCAATGCCAAATAACGAATGCTCTCATTTATGAGTGTTGTTTCAGGCAATAAAACCTGTAAACATGTATTGATAATTTAAATATTTTAGCTGCATATATTTTAATGGTAGCCGTATACATATTATCTCAGTTACTTACGTATTTACGAAACCAGGACGGAAAGGTACAATCAACCTCTCTTTGAAGTCCCTCATCTGTAATATATGGTGTCCTCATTTTGACTTCACCTCTAAATACACTGTTAGAGAGAATAAAAATAAGGTAGTCACTTAATTCACCAAATTAGAGATTATAACGAGGCGTAGTCACTTACTTCTCCAAATCTCTCACTTCTTGTATGTCACAATTTAACAAGACATATCGGTGAGCGGTATCATACTCATCGTCGGTCAACCACCGTTTCTTACTAGCCCCAATAGGCTTGCCCCTTAAATTGAATATACCTCCATCCTCAACGTCTTCTTCATTCCTTTGAGGTCTATTTCGATTTGTCTCGACATGAGTATCGAAAAAATTGAGCAGAAATTTGACACCTCCTCGATAAGATATGATTCGCATATCGAAGCCTCTATATGAGCCTTGTTGCCAACTTTCTTCTTTAGATGGTGTAGGTACCTAAAGAGACAAATTATCTTGAGAATTAACAATGAATTGTAAAATCCACTTAAATTTCACTTAAATTATATCGGTTTTTATTTACCTTTCAAAGGGTACATCCATCGATAATGAACAGATGCACCGATACGGGCTTCGTATGCTAGATGAATCGGTAGATGCTCCATGCTGTCGAAAAAGCCCGGTGAAAATATTTTCTCTAACTTGCAGATTGTTAAGACAATCTTCTCCTCAAGTTGTACCAAATGTTGCACCGTCAGCTTAGTTGAACAGATATCCCTGAAGAATGTAGACAGCTCGGCCAACGGAACCCATACAGCAGAAGGCAACAACTCTCTCAAAGCAATGGGCAGTAATCTTTCCATAAACACGTGGCAGTCGTGACTCTTCATTCCCGTTAGCTTGCGTTCATTGAGATCAACGCATCTAGACAAATTCGAAACATAGCCGTCGGGAAATCTTAAATTAGATATCCACTTGCAGATTATTAATCTATCTTCCTTGCTCAATGTGTATGGCGCTATAGGCTTACTTAATTGTCCACCAGCACCCCTTTGTATCAAGTTCAGATGAGGACGCTTGCATATCTCGGCTATGTCGTCTTGCTTTTGGATTGTCCTTCGTCTTTCCTTTAATATCCATTACGGTATTGAAGACATTATCGAACACGTTCTTTTCGATATGCATGACATCAAGATTATGCCTTATAAGATTATCTTTCCAATAAGGCAAGTCCCAGAAGATACTCCGTTTGGTCCAGTTATGGCTTTGTCCGAACCCCTCGACACGATGGTTCGATGGATCTTCCATTGCGGTGGGCAATTCCTTTACAGCTTCCCAAATATCGTATCCCAAAAATCTGGCAGGAGGTTGAGAAAATTCTTGTTTTCCATATCTGAACGCGTCCTTATTCTTTCTCCAAGGATGGGTCGCGGGCAGAAATTGACGGTGACAGTCAAAGAAAGAAGTTTTTCCTCCATGCCTAAGGCGGAACGCCTTACTATTTTCCATGCATATCGGACAAGACATGTTGCCGTGCGTACTCCATCCCGACAGCATACCGTATGCTGGAAAATCATTGATTGTCCACATGAGTGAAGCTCTCATCTGAAAGTTCTGTTTCCAGGAAATATCATAGGTCGTGACGCCGATCTTCCACAGCTGTTTTAGCTCATCCACCAACGGCTGTAAATATATATCGATGTTATTCGTCAGATTTTTAGGACCGGGTATGATAGCTGTCAGAAACATATAAGGAGTCTTCATACACATCCATGGTGGCAGATTGTAAGGGGTAAGAATGACCGGCCAGCATGAGTACTGAGATCCCGACTGTCTGAAAGGGGCGAAGCCATCAGCACATAGCGCCAGGCGTACATTTCTAGGCTCTGCAGCAAAATCTGGATGACACAAATCAAAATGTTTCCACGCCTCTCCATCCGAAGGATGTGACAATTCTCCTTCGTCCTTATGCGTTCTTCGCTGTGCCACGTCATGTGTTCTGCTGTATTTAGAGACATACATCCTCTACAAGCGCTTCGTGATCGACAAGTAATGCATATACTTGTAAGGACGTCGTTTTCTAGTCGACTTTCCTTTTCCCTGTACTGGCTTGTAACGATCCGCATTACAGAAGCTGCAACTTTCTGATACGCAATTCTCTTTGTAGTACAACATGCATCCGTTGCGACAACAATCTATCTTCTCGTACCCCAGTCCCAGTTGTCGGACCATCATCTTTGACTTGTAGAAGTTTTTTGGTAGCTCTTTTGATTCCTTCGGTAACACCTCCTTGATTACTTCTGTGATCCGATTATAGCAAGCTTGTGGCAAGTTAAAATCAGACTTTATGTTCAACAACCGCATCGTCACTGACAGTGCGGAATGAGTCTCACAACCAGGATATAGAGAAGTATCTGCGTCCTGAAACATGTCATAGAACTCCTTCGCCTCGGGATTAGGATCCTCCGGATCAAAATTAGGCCCTGCCGCATCATACACCATATCTCGTGCAAGGTTCTGCAGATCTCCATAATCAACAGAGCATCCGTGGTCTTCGATGACATCCGTTGCAGCATTATCATCAAAAGCATAAGTAGCAGCTTCCGTAGCCTGTCTTTCCGAATATAGTTCACCTTGCGATGACCGCAGGCCGTAATTACGTACGAAACCCTTACGGGTCAAATGATCTCTCACAGTCACCACTTCTTCGTAACGTCTATTGTGACATTTAACACATGGACACATTTTGTTACCATCCATGTACTGAGCTTTGCTCATTGCATAATTAAGAAATACTTCCACGTCTGCCTGAAAATCGTCACTCACACCAATTCTACTCTCGTGTTGCCGTTTGTACATCCATGTACGATCAACAAAATAACGACTCATCCTCAATTTGGATGTGAAAATCTGTATCGTAAGACAAACTAAACATAAGAATAGCCCGATACCGATACTCATAAATTTAGATTAGGGTTAGGATGTTAGATATAAGTGAACTAGGTGATGTAGAGTACAATATAGGGAACTGTGAATGGACTGAAAGTTGCACATGAGAAGGTTCAATGAAGGGCCCATAAATGGGTTCACATGATAAGTTAGTAAGAATCCACATCACTATACATACTCCCCCGTCTCAGGAGTGTGTCTGGCTCCTATTTAGAACAGCACAGGTCACAACATGTCCAGAATAGCAAAACAGAGCTCTACAATGTATCGGTATCGGACTATTCCTACGAGTATTGGTATCGGCGATATCAATACTCGTGTGAATAGGAGATTGCAATATAAGTCTAAGCTATCTAGCTAACATGTATACTTGCATTTACATTGTATCATAACTTGTATCTAGTTACCTTGCTAATCATGTATATACTCTTAACATATATGTGAAGACACTATACTAACATGTATTTAAATCAAGGTTCAAAGTATCGGTATCGGAATCGGTAGTATCGGCGGTATCGGTAGTATCGGCGATATCGGTAGTATCGGTAGTATCGGCGCGCGATATCGGTAGTATCGGCGGTATCGGTAGTATCGGCGGTATCGGTAGTATCGGCGATATCGGTAGTATTGGTATCGGCGATATCGGTAGTATCGGCGGTATCGGATCGAAGTATCGGATGTTTAGTGCAGGGTACGTGACATTGTGAAAGCAATACAAAGTAGCAGTAGGTCTAAAGTCTCAGTAGGCCTAACCAAGCCTAGTCTAGCAATCACACACCATCACAAGCCATAGAGAACACATATACATATATACATGTTGACATTACATTCTCATATTATCCAACATTGCATTTATAACTTGTATATATATACCACTCATTAACTTACACTATCACATGCATTGTACACTACATTATATTTTATATCATTGCCTACCTACATGCATTCCTATATACTAGCATATATATACATGGCCTATTTCATAATCTCATGCTTGCCTACACATATATATGTATAGACATGGGTTAAAAATCAATTAGATACATTATACATACATGTCAATATTCTACATTACCAACGTGTATTCCTACATTACATATATTCATATAACCATGCATTTCATCATTATTTAACTTGCATATGTTCAATGGTTAGGACATAAAGTATCATGATGCATTAACTACTTGGATATGTTATACATTCAAGTCCAACATGCTTGTGTTGTGTACAAAGGTGGCAGGAGAGTGTAGTAGGTTAGGATGAAATATCAGATTTTGTGTTGTGTACATGTGTTCAGGAATTTGAAATCAATGACAGTGAGAATATCTCAGGTTTGGTTCCAGTTGGTGTGACAGGAAGGAAATTCAACACCCCCCCCCGACCCCCCTGCCCTTTCCACCCCCCACCCCCCGACCCCCCTGCCCCCATTCACACCCCCCCGACCCCCCTGCCCTCTCCACCCCCCACCCTCCGACCCCCCTGCCCCCATTCCCCACCCCCCCGACCCCCCGACCCTCATTCCCCACCCCCCCCACCCCCTGCCCCCATTCCCACACCCCCTCGACCCCTGACCCCATTCACCACCCCCCCCCCCGCCCTCTCCACCCCCCGCGAAGCCGACCCCCCCCCCCCACTCCCTCCCGCCTCCGGCCCCAAAAACAAAATTAGAGAAAATTAGAGAGAGAGAGAGAGAGAGAGAGATGTGTAGAGAGAGAGAGAGAGCCGCGAGAGAGAGAGAGAGAGCCGCGCGCGAGAGAGGGAGAGCCGCGAGAGAGAGAGAGGTTTTGGGGGGAATGAAAAATTCCCCCCCGTCGGTTCAATTTAAGTTAGGGCACAGAATCTAGCGACGGAATAGCGACGGAATAAAGTAGTCGCTAAACCGTCGCCAATTAAAAGGTATTTTCCGACGGCTATATCCGTCGCTAGGTAGTCGCCAAAGTTCCCGCCAATGTTATAAAGATTTTGCCGCCAACATTTGCGACGGATAAGCGACGAAAAATAATCCGTCGCTAATGTTCGTCGACTTAGCGACGGAAACCCGACAAATTTTTACATTTAAAATTGAAAAAAATTATGTTGTGTTGTCTGTCGCTAATCCGTCGCTAAGATGTCGGAAATTGGTCGCTATTAGCGACGGAATCCGTCCGTCGCTAAATGTCCGTCGGTAAAGTGGGGTATTTTAGTAGTGTTTTTCCATTAACAATCTTCTGTAATTAGCATCATCCTCACTATCATCCTTCAGCGGTAGACCGAAAATGGCTGCCATATCGCCCACACTCAGCACTATTTTAACAGTAGTGCTCAGTTGAAAGTATCCAATGCCAGATTTGTTTTCCACAAAAGTTGCTATCAAATTCTCAAGACCTTCTGAAACCATGGCCGATTCTTGAGTGCGAACTTTATTTTTGTAGAATACCTCGACAAAATTGTAGAAACTGGTATTCTTCAAAGAATCAATAACTGGCTCGGGCAAACGGCCGTCAACTTCTTTAACATCATCCATAAGAGTTTGCATCATCTTGAAAAAAGAACGAAAAACTCTTGAATATTTATTCCTGACATTTTTCCTACAAAAAGACAAAAAATTAGGTTTCTATCAACTGTTCTCCGTCAATCTAACACGGAGAATGGTCATTCCCCATGACTTTAACACGGATATTGGTCATTCTTCGTGATATTTGAATGGAGAATGAACATTCTCCGTGATATTTGCACGAAGAATGACCATTCTCCTACATTTTAACACGGAGATGGCCATTCCCCGTGATATTTGCACGGAGAATGACCATTCTCCTACATTTTAACACGAAGATGGCCATTCTTCGTGGTTTTAACACGAAAGAATGGCAGTTTCCCTTCATTTTAACACGGAAATGGCTATTCTCCATCAAGTCAACACGGAGAATGGAATTAATCCTTCAATTTAACAAGGAGAATGGTCATTCTCCGTGATATTAACACGGAGAATGACCATTCTCCGTCAATATAACACGGAGAACGGCCATTCTCCTGCACTTTAACACGGAGAATGACTATACCCCGCCGTTGTATTAAGACGGAGAATGACTATTCCCCTCCGTTGTCTTAACAGAATCATGAACAGAACTTATAGTTATATCTTCTTTTTGCCCTGCTTCTTGATTACTAGCCTCTGGCTCATGTGCAACCTTCTTAAATCTCTTCACAACAGCTCTCTCTTCTTGCATTTTATATAATATATATATATATATATATATATATATATATATATATATATATATATCTTCTCCCTCTTCTCTAACTGGAATTTTATTTGATGCTGATGTTTGCGACATGGTGTGAAGATTGCAAATGGAGAGTCACTGACGAGTTTTTGAATTAGGGTTTGAAGATTTTGGAGGATAAAACCTAGATACGAAAAGGAGCAGCGTATGGAAGAAGAGGAAGAATAAAAACTTTTTGGTTTTGAAGAGTAGGTTTCGTGACTGTTTTGAAAAAATTAGAAAGGAAATAAGGTCATGCCGTACTAGTGGTCAAACAAAAGAATGGGTATGTATATCTGAATCACGATTAATTAGGTAAAACAAATTAGTAAATTTTCAGAAATTTAGGATTAATATTTAAACAGAAATACATTAATACCCCGTTACAAATGCTTAAAGATCTCATATAATCCTGAAAATATTTGTACTTCTTCCATATTTCACGAAATTGTTTATCAGATGGAGGTAACCTTGCTCTCTACATATACATCAATTAATACATTACGAATGACAAACAAACGAGAAAATTGTTAATACATAATCATTGGAGAATAAAATGCTCACTCACCGTTAACCTTATTGGTAAATACCATACATTAGCTTTATTGAAAGTTTTTTTCGTTCCTCTGCGGTAAGAAGAGCAAAGACAAGAATTACAATCTGAGTATCTCATTAAAAATATCAGCGATGGAATCGAAGTAAACATAGATGGTATCTAAGAGAAAATATATTATTTATACATACTCCATCTTTAATTCTTCTTTCTGGAGCTAAGGACTTCATCTCAACCCGAGGCGCATAGATATTGTTGCAAGATGATATTATTTTTCTAAGAAAAAAAACGAATAGATTAGGAAAAAAACTGTTGGAATTAAAAAAAACTCATATTACTTACTTGTCAGGTCTATCATCCGCAAAAATATAGTCGTAAAAACTCAAAGAAATACTAGTACGCTGGAAAGGCTTTGACGTTGAAGTTCTTGTTAAACTTTTCAAAGGTGTGACTGGATCTAAATTTTCTCGCATTCTTTTCGAAGAACTGCTAATGTCAGTTTCTTCTACAGGATACATGTCGAAAATTCGGTCTATTGCTTTATCATGTTTCTTTAGCCGACGTCCTCCTCATCGAAAGATTCGATGAAAACCTCCTCCACATTATTAATTACTCCATATGAAGATGCCTTCTTCAAAGCTGAATATTCTTTCATCTTTTTCAAACGTCGAGATATATTCATTTGTTCAATTTCGATTGAACCAAGCTTACAATTGATCGAAACAAGTTGACTTAAAATTTTCAACTAATGTTCTTCAAACCTGCGGCTCATACGCGGAATAAAGATTTCATTTGAAGCTGGCCGTGGCATCCAATCTTCTATCTTTTCTACATGTTCCATATGAGTAGACATATTTCTCCAGTACAACAAAATGAAATAAGAAAACTATTCTATGTATTTCAGAATAAATAATAGCTGAAACAAGAAAACTATTGTATATATAGCTAGAAAAAAGTACAAAAAGTGAGAAATATGGAAAGACAAATAAATTTCGATACTAGCAAAGAATCTACTAACCGTTTGAAGGGTTATCATGAAAGGTTATTATGATTAATAATTTGAGGAACTCTAGAAGAGGTTTAATTCCGCTGGTACGTCTCGTTGTTCGAGTAGGGTTCGACGAAGTCCGTCGTGAGCCAAAACTTCTTCTTCTTTCCTTCTTCATCTTCGTTTTTCCTTCCACCACCACCATAATGACATGTAGCTTTATAACCAAAATATTAAATTTTTAGACGAAAAAATTACTAAATCAGAATCAAACATAACACATATTCATAGAAAACATAAGACTAAAGATGAAAATGTTACAAAGCAACACCACAATTTTACAACAACTAAGCAGACTCTGCTAAGCAATAACTAAAATTTCGGATTGTGTCCTCCTTGGATTTAATTTACAAGAAGAAATTTGAGAGAACGAGCTTTTATCGGCTTCATACCACTCTTCTTCCTCTGAATTCTTCCCTTACTATTATCCACATTGGCTACAGGATCTTCGTCCATGTCGTCGTCGGTGTCATCATCTAGATCGCCACCAGCTATCTGAGTATCGATGGTGTCGTAATTGCACAAAATATTAAATTGGATGGACGAAAGAGAAAGTAAATATGAGTTAATTTATGGTGTTTATTGAAACAATTGCATGAATAATGACCTGCTATAGCAAGTTAACAAGAGGTCAAAATCAAAACAGTATTAAATGATGTCTCCTGCGTTATTTAATCTGAATTTAATATGAACTATTGGGTCAACATCCAATGGTTCAGATTTGAAATGTATCGATACATCTCGAAAGGGTGGATGCATTGATATATATATATATATATATATATATATATATATATATATATATATATATATATATATATATGGACCCTAAGAAGGCTCTGTTTTTATCATCTCTCTTTGTTGCGATCAATTTTCTTTCGGTGCTGCCGAATTCTTTACAATGACAACAAGTGTGGTATACCTATTGCCAAGGAATCGCCATCCACAGCAAACCGACAGTCACCACAACAAATCCGCTAGCTATCATGACATGACACAGCCATAACAATAATTGTTGCTGCCGATCGAATTTCAAATCCCACGTCCAACAAAGTGACAAATATACATCTTAATCTAAAAGGAATAGTTAATAGAATATATAACTCTCTTGAAGTCAAGCTTATATATGCAACTCCAAAAATCCATTGGAAACTTGACCCAATCCAAACACGATTTTGTAGCCCCGCCCAGGAGTGTAATTGTGTAAACGATCCGAGCTTCCATCGAAAACAACTCTACCATTCTCATGTTCATAAGGAAATAATAACTAAGGTCTAGTTCGAGCTCAAAACCGGAGTTAACCTTTAAAACCTAGCTCAAGCTCGGCTCACACTAATATTCGTGCGTCAAGCATTACCCCATGAAGTGAACGTACGCATAACTAGCTGAGAAACCTACTGGCAAAGAGCACTCATGGTGAAGAGCTCGAGAAAGAATAATCTATAGTCGACCGAGAGAGAATTTTTTTTGGCAAAGAGACAAGAGTTACTCCGGGCCGCGGCTGGTCAGAATTGACTTGTTCAGAAGTTCTGTTGTATATAGCGCTAGGCTCTCATTGATTACAGGCATTAAGCTGATCAGTCAATCTGTGGAACTCGTTAGAAATATGAGTCGTTTTCTCCCACTTCTACTACTACTACTATGCATTTTACTACTACTGACAGCGGAATCACGACCGGTTAGCCACGGCCACGAGCACCTCCGCAGTACTTCCCCACAATTTGTTGCT
This sequence comes from Iris pallida, assembly GCA_029216955.1. NCBI lineage: Eukaryota > Viridiplantae > Streptophyta > Magnoliopsida > Asparagales > Iridaceae > Iris > Iris pallida. The sequence goes on along the minus strand of JANAVB010034666.1, from coordinate 33,625 downwards.
GACACCGCTCCTCATTCTCACCCGGCCCTCATCATATGTGGAATATGTAGATGCAACGAATGCCCCGCGTTCGATTTGTTTTGCTGTCAAGTTGACGACTGTTGTTATCAATAGGCCGATGCATGTCCTGGAAGTACGTGTGTGAGCTGCAGCTGGCTGCATCAGCAAGATGGCGGCTCTAAGAATAAGAATAAGAATAAGAATCGAGTAATTATTATTAGCTATGCCTTAGTCGTATTGCTTCTGAGTTGCTGTGGGATGGATGTTCCTAAATTGTTGATTGTTGTTGTTAATTGAGTTCTAATTTCCATGTTGTCCATCACAATTGTTGGATTGTATCTCGTTTTCGGTGGAGTCCTAAAAAAGGAGTGACAATAGAGTTGGTAATTTAGTCCCACGTCGGGTAGGCGATAAGATCATGTGGTGTAGATAATTGAAATTGGTTCAGGTCTTACATGTGAATTCTCTTTTAAGACATATAACCCTAATTCAATATCACACCTCATGGGTTGGTCGAGACAGATGGTGTTGAACGTTCATGACATGCGTATACACAAATATACGCACGTCCAAGGTGAGCAAGACGTTGTTGTTGACATACAATTGCACGTCATATGAGCCCAATTAAATATCACACCTCGTGGGCCAACTCCGGTTCGGATCACTTCGCATTCCAAACAACAATCTCTACAACTTACTTTTTGCTACTATTATTATTATTATTATTATTATTATTAATTCTTTTGGTGAAGTGTTATTATTAATTTTTTTGGTGCATTTAATTCTTAATTAAAAATATATTTATTTAGGGATAAAATGATCATTTATTCACTAACCTAATCTAATTTTTAATATTTTAAATTAAATCTAATTTAATATATAAGTTAAAATTGACGGAAAGAATATTAATTGAAGGATGCTTGAATAATTATAACATAAATTAGATATTTATCATACATATTTAGTATTACATTTGTTTCAAGAATTTTTAGTTAAAATTTATAAAACAAAGGACTATATCGAATACAAAGTTTATTTTCTAACTTTTGTATAATATAAGTTTTCATTAATATTTAATATAAAATTACTAAAATTTGATAAGAGAGTATTATTTAATTGATTATGGTCTATAATTAAATTAATAATAACATGATTACATATTACTTTTAAAATGATATTTGGAAAATTTTTTTAAGGTAATTACCACATGTAAGTAATTTGTATAACAAAACGAGCCACATAGGAAAGGAGGCCACAAAGCCCCTTCAAACGTTAGTCTTTTTTGTATATGGTATACACTAAAAATTTATCCGGAATATCTGTTTGGACAAAGCGTTCACCTTCAGTTGAGCCCTCATCTGGTCCTCATCATAAAATTTTTGTAGGAGATCTTCCAGACTTTTTTTTCTTCAGTTTTTTCCTATGCATGTTCGCATAGAACTTGCTCCATCCTGCAGGGAGCTTGGAGACGATCCCTCCAACAACAAACTTGTCATTGAGAAGCATCCCCTCATCTTCTAATTTTTGATGTAACTTTAGGAACTCCTTCACCTGAGGCATCATCATTTTCTCGTCTTCAAAGGGCCATTTATGATATTTTTCGATGATAAATATCTTGCTCCTACTTATCATCTTCATACAACTTCTCCAGAGTCTCTCATATCTCTCTGGCAAAGGTCTTCTTAATTAGAGTAAGATTCTGCCAGGGAGTCCTCCATAGCATTAAGGATTAGAAACCTACAGAGACTTTTTCCTTCAACATTTGGTCTGTTTGGTAGTAGCAGCAGTAATTGCGGCTGCAGATCCAGTTTATGGAACCTTTGGTTCTGCCTCATTTAGCACATGGTCAACTTTAACAAGTTGAAGATTAAGGCTAACATTACTCTTCCAGATTTGTAATCCTCTTCATCGAATTTCTCTAACTTATTAAAGTTGAAATTGATGAGAGCAACACGAGAATTTTCCATCTTGTAAAATTTAGCTTTGTGATTGTTAGTCCCGGGACATGGATTTAAGATGAAAAACTGGTTTTATGCAATACTTCAAGGAAGGTGCACAACAAAATATCGGAGGATTCTGATAGACGAAATCAAATGTGACACTTCGAAGAAGGCACAAAAGAATTCGTAGCAACAGCGAAAGCCCACATAAACTTTCTGATTATATCAGAAATGAATTCGTTCAGAACGAGTTCCAAGTGGAGAATAGATGAACGGAAGAAAAAATGAACATAATGGAAAAGAAGTCATGCTAGGGTGAAGGATCACCGGAGCTCAAAGCTAAATTCGTCCCACACGAACAGCTTTCAGGAACCAGCAAGTTCAGAGATGAACTATGGAACATTCTGCTCTTCTAACTCCTCGAATGGAGCCGAACTTTCTGTCTATGTTCCTCTCTTCTCTGTTCTCTGGATTTCGTAAGTAGAATCAACCCCCTCTGATAAGAGAGAATAGAGGAACATATATACTGTCTATCCAGTAACCGTCCAGTGTATGAAACGCTCGAACGTGCCAGTGCAAAGTGCGCCAACAAAACGCATCATGAGCCCGAGTCGCTATGGGACTTAGGTCCAAAGAAAATTAATTTCCAAGAGCATGACAAAAAGCATTAATGCTTCATTGTCGAATTAGCATTTTTTTCACTAGAAAAATACTCCCACATGGCACCTATGTGCCACTCCACACCTCATGTGCTTCCCTCCATACAAGTGTATATATATATATATATATATATATATATATGAAGCAATGGATAATTGTGGCGAACTTGTCTCCAATGGGGCTCTAACTTTGACCACTTGGATTGCATGCATCTCTCTTAAACACTAGACTAGAGATCATTTGCAACAATATATATAATAATATTTGGTATCCCTCAAAATATTGGATCATTGGCAGTATAATATAATATTTGGTGCCCCTAAAATATTGGATCATTGGCGGTTGTCCGGTCTGCGCGTGCTACAATAATCTAATATCGAGCCAAGAGTAATTTTCTAATCTAAAAATTAATGATTGTTGTAACTCATATGGCTCCTCACATTTCATCTCCTTGTAACCTACATGACCTTTGCCCTTCATTTCTTCATAACCCCCAACCTCTCTCCCTATATAAAGAGCGGTTGGGATAGCTTGTAAGATGCACTTAAGTGATTTATATTATACTTCGTCACATCTCTGGCGTGTTTGAGTCTTTGTCTTACAATACGTTATCAGCACTTTGCTCGTGCAACGCCGGAGACTCGACGTACCGCTCGTCTCGCCGTCCGCCGACCGTTGCCCCGTGCGCATCCCGTCGCTCGTCGTCGATCCCGCGTATCTGCGTGGGTCCTGTCCGATTTCCATGATTTTCGTACAACGACGGTAACCCTTAATTTCTTCTTAAGAATATTTTTCTAAGAAATATTTGATAGTGAAATATTTTTTCGGACAGTAAAATTTTTTCCCTAACAGAGAGTACAGGAATAAATTTGTATTAGCATGCAAATATTTTTTTTCCAAAGGATGCTAATACAAAATTTTCCAAGGCTTTCGTCATTGCTGCATCTTTGTCGGTGAGAATGGTTTCTAAAGCTTCTTTCCACACGTAGTTTTTTTTGCAAAAGTATCAAATAACCACATAAAAGTTTCACTTTTCTCATCATATAGTAATGCAGCACAAAATACACTTGTTTGTTTACGATGGTTCACACCCACAAACATTGCAACATTCGTGTGACCATGCAATACATAACAGATATAATATCCAGGCAATCACGTAGATGAAGATAAGCATATCACAAGATGTAAGTTATTTTATGTTTAGACATTAACTTTTTCTACTCGTATTGTCCTTAAATGATGTTGATCAACCTTAACTTCTGTGAAATAATTGCTATTATTTTATTTTCACGAGCACAAAGTATTGTGTCTTATTGTTCAAGATTTGTATATCACTATCCAGCTCCATTTCGTGACCATTAATATTATCGCACATAAGCCTTGTATGTTTACTTTAATTATTGCTAAAGAGTTAATGGCTACACGTTTAAATAACATTATAAATAAAACATTTATATCATTTCTCTATTGTTCAAGTGTCTACTTCTACGACAAGGTTTAACATTCAGAATAGGTCTTACATCCTTATTTTTTCTATAGATAGTATCAAAACATACTACATCACAAAATTTTCATTTCGGATTTTTTTCTGAATAATAGCTTTCTGGTTCTCATTACTTGATTTGCTATTCATATTCTGTTAACAGTTACAAATTTATTTTTATGTATCTTATAAAAATATTCAAAAATAAATTTTGCTTATGATTTTTAACTTTGTTATAATCTAGCCTTTAGCATACTAATTTTTTTTTAAAAAAACACATATTTGTTAGTTAATTTCTGAGGAAATAAATTTTTGATAGAAAATTTTTATGTTGAAAAAGAAATTTTAGATGCTAACATTTTTTGGTAATGATGGTTTTGGAGAGCCCCGGCGAGCACCTCAGTGCCATCTGCGCCCTGCCGAGCGCCTCTGTTTGCCATGAAATATAAAAGAACAGAACAATTATCGGAGGACCGAACTTTTACTTCACGTACAAACTCGCTTGTACAAAGAAAGCCTAGGGACGAAAACCTAGGTACAGCAGTCTAAGTACAATTGTTATTTTAGATTCTGGGGGGTGACGATAGAGGCTCGGGAAGGCGACGGCAGCCCTGCCTTACTCCTTGGACGATCGGTATGCAGCCTTGGCTCCCTGTGAAAAGGTGGTAAGGCGTTGACGAAGAAATGCTTTTCTTGCTCCTCTGTTGCTCTTCTGGCTTCTCTTTCTCTCTGTATACTCCTTCCTTTTGACTATTGGGGGGCGTCTCTCTGTATATACGTATTTTTCTCTCTGAAATTGTATATCTTTCCAAGAGAATGGCACCTTGCTATTTATAATAATGGGATGTGATCATTAGGGTTGCCAATGATTAGCTTATGAAGATGGCGGCGGCTTGGAGATTGGTCCATCTTGGCCATTCATTTTGATGATCATGAATTTGGGCCATTAAGTGCAGATTACACCAAATCCTATGAGCAATTAATGCTGATTGGAATAAATCTTCTTTATAATGATTTTCTGATATCTGCGAATAAATCAGACCTATTCTTCTGCCACGTGTCCCAGATTTATTGGGATTTGTCCCAATCCTAAATGGCAGCAAATCTGAGGAATTAATCGATCTAGGACACGTGTCCTGGAAGCTGCTGGGGGGTTTGGACCGCATGACTAGTGAGCCGCATATGAATGTGAGCCGCATATGGTTAAGCCCACGTATCAGGGCTGCGTGGGCTGTCACGCCCCAGAACCAGAATACTGGAGAGCGGGGGCAGACATAGCCAGCTACGTATATTGAAATGAATTCCATCTCGCGATACGGTCACGGCTGTCTAGATACATGAGGGTTTACTACAAGCCAACAGTCTCCTATGGTCATGAACAAGCCTAGTGTCTCAATCACAAGCAAGTAAGTAAATGTTACAAGATGTATGATCATTAATTATACAATAATAAGGCGTCCCAAATATTACATATTTAGCTGATCATGAAGCTAGTCGTTACAAAATCTGAGGACTAGCAAGAGTTTAGTCATACATGATCAACCATAGGATCTGTCAATCATGTTACAGCCCGTAGGCAGACAGTAAATACAATCGAGCTAAACAGGTGCTCGTCGGCTAAACGCCTCAAAAGAATATTTTTACAATAAAGTGGGAGAGCAAAAATAACCCACTCGTTGCCCGGGTTACGTCTGGTGTTCACCATCGGGCTGGAAAAGCGGTGGATCCTCTGGAGCTGCTCCGAAATCTGGCCATACAAAACCAGCTGGGTCAGATCCCAGAAAGAGCAAGTGCCACAAAGGAAGCTTCACTTAGGAACTAAAACCAGCAATCAGCACAAGATATAAATAAAAGTAAGAACTGGAAAATAAAGAAAATATATCAGGATGATATACGACGAGAACCATGGAACTATTCAGATAACCAGGTTACAACCCGTAAACCAAACCAGGACCGGGGTTGTGACCCTTCGTCTGAACGGAGCTTGGTTTCTCACCATTTATCGGTAAAATAAATACAAGCATTCTGGTCATTCAATAATCTGGAACAGGATCAGGACAAGACTAGACTGGTTAGACTCCATCCAATCATTTCACGGCCAAGCAAGAACTATGGCTTGATACTTTAATTAACTAGGGTTGTCACAAGCCTAATTACTAACAAGATGCAGTGAGATTATTCCACAGCCACAAGCCCTGCAGACCATCCAGGTTATCCAGGTCGAAAGATTAGGGTTGAATTCAGGTGGGTACATCGTCCAGGAAACGCATGTACCCTTAAGTAGCTTGAAAGGTACAACACATGACAGTGTGCTGGAAATGTACCCTACTCGACGGCAGGCTACAGATCCCAGGCGCGCCCAGGTAACGAGATTGCCTGTAGCTGGGAAATCTCTTCATGACTAATGTGTTAATCTAGTTATTAACCTTAGTCCATTTCAATAGGTACTCCTGACCGTGGTACTCAGGAGTCCCCTCCTAGACATGATGCAAGACAGGACTGGATTATTTGTACAAGCACAATCGCCCACGGTGTCCAGAATGTTCATTCTTGTCAGGTTATGTCATGTCAGGTAGCCGTCGCAACAGCTGTTCAGGATAATCATGTCAGGTTCATCATGTCAAGTGTTCTTGTCAGGAGTGTGCCACGACGGGCCACTATCAGGTCATGTCAGGTTTTCTTGTCAAAAGTGTACCACTACGGGTCACTATCGTGTCATGCTCAGGTATCATTTCCAAACATATTAAACAAATTCATGATTATCAAGTTCACGACAAAAGGCGTAAGGATATAAAATAGACGTAAAATATCTAATAAAATATCAATACTCAGGGCTATAGAAGAGCCATGCGGCTAAAGCATATGCGGTCAGGAAAGGGTAGAATTATGCGGCCCAATTAGGAGGGCGCATGCGGCCAGGGTCACTGAATCACATGCGGCCAAGACAAGGGGGGCGCATGCAGCTGGAAGTGCAAGGGCGCATGCGGCTCCAAGACGTGGGCCTCATACGGTCAGCGGAAGTGTGGAGTTCATGCGACTGGGTATAGAAGGAGGCGCATGCGGTTAAGTCAACATGGCTGCTTACGCGGCAAGCAGTGAAAGGTACATATACGGCTGAAGGGGCAGGAACCTATGCGGCTGGGAGTAGGACTAGCTCCCATACGGCAAGTAGGAAGGAAGGCTCCATGCGGCCAGGATGAATTGGACTCACGCGGCTCTCGGGGTAGGGGCACATGCGGCTAGCGGGGAACCAAGCCTATGCGGTCCGCAAGTACTAGAGTTCATGCGGCTCAAGGAGATAGGCGCATATGCGGCTGAAGGCAAGGGCCTCATGCGGCAAGAAGGAACTGAGGACTCATGCGGTTAGGTTCACTTCATATTCATGCGGCCAAGGATGAAGGCAGACTTATGCGGCTGGGAAGCAAGGGCCTCATGCGGTTTAAGAATGAGACTCAGTCCCTGCGGCTGAAAGTGTCATGCGGCTAAATCACTTGCCGCATGAATTGTCATGCGGTCAAGTCAAGCACTGTTCTTCTTCCCCAAATTTCAGAGAAGAAGAACACCATGAACCCAAGCTTCCAAGCTCCATAAAATCTTCATCTGGAGCCCAAATCCGAACTTCCATAGGTCAAAATGGGGTAGAACGAGATTCTCTACAATATGGAACCATCAAAACTCAGAAATAGCAGGATTAAATAGATCAAAAATCCAAGAAATCCGAAAATAAAATAAACTTAGATCTACAAGAATCCAGCCATGGAAATGAAAAATATCAAATACTAAAGTATTTTAGAATGTAGTAAAAAATAGAATGGAGCAATAAAATCAGAGTTCCTCCATGAAGCAAGTTGCACTTGCCTAGACCTCTCTCTCCTCTCTCTGGTAGGTAAGGAAGTAATGGGGAAGAAGAAGATGATTAATGAAGAGAGAGAATAGAGAGAATGGATTAATAAATACAATGGTGGTGGTAGGTAGGGGTTCACATTGGTTCATATTGAACCAAAGAAAACCGAGCCAAGCCGAACCAAGCCAAGAAATAACCAAGCCAAGATGCAAGCTAAACAAGGAATCATGCAATACAGAATAAAATACGTACACGTATTTCAGAAATACGTAATACGGACCACAGGCATTACAACTCTACCCACCTTAAAAGAATTCTGTCCTCGGAATTTAATCAAGAGGCTAGAGGAGCAATGACAAGCTACATTAATCACATGCAAGCTATAACTAGGCAGACAATCAATCATGCAAGCAAGGAATCGAAGGTATGAGGCATAAGAAAGACATTATACCTCACGAGTCAAACAAGTCAGGATACCGCGATCGGATATCATCCTCACGCTCCCACGTTGACTCCCCCAAAGAGTGATGACCCCAAGCAACTCGGACTAACTTGATAGTCTTGTTCTTGAGGATCTTCTCTCTCCGGTCCAATATAGACACGGGCCTCTCCTCACACGAAAGGTTGGTACCAACAACCAATTCCGAATGATCCAGGATGTGGCTCGGGTTCGGGATATACCGTCGTAATTGGGATACATGGAACACGTCATGCACCTCGCTTAGCGACGACGGAAGAGCGAGACGATAGGATACATCTCCTATTCGCTCCAGAATGTCAAACGGTCCTATATACCTAGGACTAAGCTTTCCCCGGACGCCGAAACGAATGATGCCACGGTTAGGCGAAATCCTCAGGAATACATGATCGCCGACCGAAAACTCGAGAGGGCGCCGATGAAATCGGCCCAATGGCGCTGGCGATCTTGGTCAACTCGAAGATGATCTCTGACTCTCCTGACCACTTCGACTGTCTGGGCAATCATTTCTGGACCGAGCATCTGTCTCTCTCCAACATCATCCCAGGCTAGCGGGGATCTGCACTTCCTACCATACAGTGCCTCGAACGGTGCCATCTGGATACTGGCCTGGAAACTGTTGTTATACGAGAATTCTACCAGGTGCAAGTGATTCCCACGAACCACCGAAGTCAAGTGTGCAAGACCGCAACATGTCTTCAAGAGTCTGGATCGTGCGCTCCGACTGACCATCTGTCTGCGGGTGATAAGCTGAACTGAACTGGAGGTGAGTCCCCAAACTCTCTTGCAGGCTACGCCAAAAGTGCGACGTAAATCTAGAATCTCGGTCCGAGGTAATACTGACTGGCACACCGTGCAACCTGACAATCTGCCTGAGGTACATTTCTGCTAGCTGCGCCGTCGACTGGCCAACTCTAAATGGAAGAAAGTGAGCCACTTTCGTGAGCCGATCAACTATACCCAGATAGCATCTCTGCCAGCTGGGGATCTAGGTAATCCAGTCACGAAATCCATGGTTACATGCTTCCACTTCTATTCTGGAATCGGTAAGGGCTGAAGAAGTCCAGCCGGTCTCTGATGTTCAGCTTTAACTTGTTGACAAACCAAACACCGAGAGACAAACCGAGCTATCTCCCGCTTCATGCCATTCCACCAAGAGTGTGACAGATATCTCGGTACATTTCGTTACTGCCAGGATGGATGGATATACTGAGAACCTGTGCGCCTCTGATATGATCTCCTGCCTGATATCTCCACTGGGTACACAAGACGCTTCCTATGTCGAAAGTGTACCGTCCTCATGAATGCATAACTCTGGTCTTCGTCCTGCCTCACAACTCTGCTGAGTCGCTGAAGCTTGGAATCTGCTGACTCGCCATCCGGATCCTCTCGACTATAGTGGACTGAACTTGCATGCTGGCCATCAATGCCACACGAGCGGAGAACGGAACGAGAACAACTTCTATACCCATCTTCTGAAGATCTTCTAACAGCTCTGGTTGCGCTGTTAGGAAATAAACTCCGGCTCTCCTGCTCAAGGCATCTGCAACAACGTTGGCCTTCCCAGGATGATACTGCAGGTTGACATCATAATCCATAAGAAGCTCCAGCTACCTCCTCTGATGCATGTTAAGATCCTTCTGGGTGAAAATATACTTCAGACTCTTATGGTCGGTGAAAATCTCCACCCTATCTCCATACAAATAGTGCCTCCACAACTTAAGTGCAAACACTACTGCTGCCAGCTCCAAGTCATGGGTTGGGTAATTCCTCTCATGATCACGAAGTTGTCGTGATGCATAAGCTATTACCTTCCCATGCTGCATCAGAACACATCCTAAGCCTCTGCCTGAAGCATCACAATATACTGAGAATCCTCCGATTCCATCTGGAAGCGTGAGAATAGGAGCTGTTATCAGGCCTCGCTTCAACTGCTCAAAAGAACCTGACACTCTGCTGTCCAAGCAAACTGTGCATCCTTGCGGGTCAACTGCGTCAACGGTGCTGATATCCGAGCAAAATCTGATACAAACCGCCGGTAATAGCCGGCCAATCCAAGGAAACTGCGAACTTCTGCAACTGTGCTGGGCACCGGCCACGACTCAATAGCCATAATCTTCTGGGGATCCACTTCTACTCCTCCTCTAGTGATGATATGACCCAAGTACGAAATGCGATCGAGCCAGAACTCGCATTTACTGAACTTGGCATACAACTGGTGCTTTCTGAGGATCTGAAGAATAACTCTGAGATGTTGTTCATGCTCCGTCTCACTCTTGCTGTAAACTAGGATGTCATCCAAGAACACAATCATAAACTGATCCAAGTAAGGCATGAAAATGTGATTCATGAGATCCATGAATACGGCTGGCGCATTGGTTGCTCCAAAAGGCATAACAAGGAACTCCCAATGCCCATATCTCGATCTAAAAGCTGTCTTCGGGATGTCCTGCTCTCTGACTCTGATCTGATGATAACCTAAGCGTAAATCAATCTTCGAGAATACTGAAGCCCCTTTAAGTTGATCAAACAAGTCATCTATCCTCGGGAGAGGGTATCTGTTCTTGATTGTCACTGAGTTCAAGGTACGATAATCAACACATAACCTGGAAGTACCATCCTTCTTCTTCACAAGAAGCATCGGGGCTCCCCAAGGCGATCCACTAGCACGAATGAATCCCTTGGCTCGAAGTTCTTCAATCATCTTGTACAATATCTCTAACTCTGACGGCGCCATCCTGTAGACTCTCTAATACTGGGGCTGTCCCCGGAATTAAGTCTATAGTGAACTCGATCTTCCGCTCTGGAGGCATACCTGGTAGCTCTTCTGGGAAAACATCTGGGAACTCATCCACTATCCTGGGCAACTGCACTGCTGCTACTGCCATCCGCAATATCGGAGGAGAAGGCTCAACTTCACCTCGGGAAAAGGAAAACTCTGGCTCACCTGGAATGCTAAAAACAACCCTGCCAATGTGGCAGTCTATTCTAGCATACTGGTTCCTTAACCAATCCATCCCTAGGACCACATCATAATCGGCCATCGGGAACTCTATCAATCTAGCGAAAAACTCTCTACCGCTAACTACGATCCGACACGAGGAAAACACTCTATCTACTCCCACAAGTCCGTTACCAGTAAGTATATTGAGCCTTACTGATAATGACTCGGGCTCCAACCCTACCCGTGTCGCGAATCGTGTAGACATAAAAGAATGCGATGCACCAGAATCAAATAAAGCTGAAGCTGTAAAGGAGTTGACGAGAATAGTACCTGCCACTACCTCTCCTGGTGCCAATCCTTCCTCTACGGTCATCACCATAGCATGACCATACCCTCGGGGTGCTGGTCCCCTCTGCTGAAATCCTCGCTGCCTGCTCTGACTCTGGGCTTGGGCTTGTGCATGCTGCTGGGGGTTCTGCTGCTGGAACATCTGGGACTGAGGCGGCAAGGGCCTCGACAATGGGTACTGCTGCTGCTGTTGGACCGGTGCTGGTCCTCTCACCGAAGAGCTAGAAATATTGGACGATGATGAACCACCCCTGTTCGGGCAGGATCCAACCCTATGGTCTGGCGCTCCACAAGCCAGACACAATCCCTGTGCCCTGCGACACTCTGCCACTGTATGGCCTGGCTTCCCACAATGAGAACAACCCACTGCGGAAGATTGCTTCTGCTTTGCTGCTGCTGCTGAGGGTGCATCGGAGTGGAATGCTGAACCGACGTTACTGAGACCGCCCGCCTCGGAGCTCCAATAGTCAAGGCCCTGGCTGCCGGGGCTGGTGCTGAAGACTGATTCATCTGGCCGTGAGATCTCTTCCGACCTCCGGTCCTATCCACAATCCTCTGGGAGGTATACTCAAGCCTCCGGGCTACTCTCAAGACTGCATCAAAAGTCTGATGCTCAAACTGCTCAACTGCCAATAGAATCTCTAGGTGAAGCCCTTGCTGGAACCGCTGGGCTCTATCATACTCGGTTGCCACCAAGGTGGGAGCAAACCGACTAAGTCTGGAAAACTCGGCCGCATATCCGTCGACCGTCCTGTCTCCTTGCTGCAGATTAGTGAATGGGTCTGCAGATCATACCGAGCCACGGCATCGAAATACTTAGTCTGGAATCTCTCTCTGAACACCGCCCAAGCAATGGGTGCGGCTAATCCAACGGCCTGAGCTGCCCACCAGCTGCGGGCAAGATCTAACAACTACAGGCGCACAACTGCCACCTTCTCGTTCTCTGGAGTCCTGGCTGCTTCGAGAATCACTTCTGTGTCCTGAAGCCATGCATCTGCCGCAATAGCATCTTCACTACCGTCAAAGAATGGAGGGTTCAAACGCTTGAAGCTGTTGGCCGCGCTGTTACCCTGATGACCTCCTCTGGTCAAAGCATCCGTCACTGCCTGTTGCAAGGCATCTCCACGACGATCTTGAGAAGCTATCAAGGTCCTGACGAGTCCTACTAATGTGCCATCATCAGGTTCGGCAGGCTGAACTGGCTGAACTGGGGGCTCTTCTCCAATTGGCTCGACTCTGGAGGCTACTCCGGAGTGCTGGACTTGATCTTCGGGTTGCTGCTGGTCCGCGGAAGGTGCTCCGCCTTGCTGGTCGGTAGGACCACGAACAATGCCGCTGAAGAAGACGACATAGAGAACAATAAGGAAGGACCAGGATAGATCAACGATACAAGCATATGATCAGGACAAGAATCTAGGGATTCAGAAGATACGAGCAGAGATCAAGGACGAATACTGATTGAGACATCTATTCGGTAAACCCTCACATATCTTGATTTATAAGACCTGCATGGGCCACCACTTGGGCAGTGGACTTTATTTGAGTCCTCTAACCACAGAGGAGTAATCCTTGTGGGCCGTATAGGATATATCCGCCTGGACCGCATGAGAAGTCCTTGCTCGAGCCGCATGAGTCTTACATGGCCTGAGCCGCATAGAATGGGTTCACTCTAAGCCGCATAGGAAGTCTTTTGCCCGGGCCGCATGAGGCCCCTATGGACTGAGCCGCATAGGTTTATTCTGAGCCGCATGAGAAGCGAGCCGCATACGAATGCCCACGTGGCAAGGCCACGTGGCATTTTATGGCTCTCGGGGGAATTTATGTCAGAGATTTCCTTCCTCTTCCCTAGAGATTCATCATTATGGCAGAGCCATAATTACCTGCCTTTGGTGTCAGGGCTGTCAACTTTTCAGAGGGGTCAGCCGTCATAGCAATTAATACAGCGTGGGTGGAGGGGGGCACTATCTGGCCACGTGTCTTCTGAGCCGCATGGAATGCCCTGAGCCGCATAGCTTCCTATGCCGCATGACTCCCTGAGCCGCATGTATTTTCTGAGCCGCATGGATCTCTCTTGGCCGCATGAGCCATTCTCTTTAATATTTTCCATGCTTCTACAGGACCCCCTTCAAAGTTTTCAATTTGTAAAATTGAAATACTTTGAATAAGAAGCATGGCCGTATTACTCTAACTGCATAGGGAATTCTGACCGCATAGAAGGCTCGGCCGTATGAATTATTCAGCCGCATAAGTGACTTAGCCGTATGAGACTGTTCGGCCGCCTAGCTGCTTGCCACGTGTGCAGGTCTTTTAATTACCTCAAATTTGTTTCAGCGTCGTCTTTGTAGGAAGGAATCCCAAGAGTCCGCTCATTAAATCTTTCGGATTTGATGCCCTTGGTGAATCTTGGAGGCGAAACTCAAGGAGTCGGTTGCGCTCTTCATGAATTGGTCATTGACCTACGTGTCCTCCTTTTCTCGTTTTCCTATAAATAGGAAGGGTTTGAAGGGGAGAAGACTTATTTATCTTCCTTTCTCTTTCTCAGACCTTCCCTATCTCGATCGCTCTTCTCCTGTTTTTGATAATTAATGGCTCCCAAGAAGACCGTGGCAGTAAAGGGTAAGAAGGCGGCCTCCACTTCTACCACGGCTGCTGCTGCTACTCCGCCCGTCGCCGTACCCGAAGTTCATCCTGACGTTCACCCCCCCATTATTGGTAAGGACAATGCATGAGTTTAAAGAACCCCCGACCGCCATGGTTATGTTGCATACTTTATGCACGAGCCTTTAATCGCACGTTCGCCCTATGGTTGAGCTGCGAGCCGCATAAGAGAAGTACCGCATCTGTATGCATACCTTGCTGGCGAAGCCGCATAAGTGACGTTAAACCGCATAGACCGTTTCTTGTACTGAGCCGCATGAGATTTCTGAGAGCTTCATGGGGCCGCATGGATATTTTCTTGAACTGCATGGAGTTCGAGAACCCCTAATCGTAACTATTTGATGGGTTGGCTGCTGATACATTACCCGTCCTTGATGAGGCCGGGTTCTGAAGACGGTGTGACTAACGATGACGCACTTATCTTCCGCTATCGTAACGAGTCTTGGAAATGTGAAACCATGCGGGCTTGCCGGATGGCATTAGCGAGGGCAGATAAGTATCATATATTCGTATCCGTTCCTCGCTTTACTACCAGGGACATAGACGTTGTACATATTGACGGTATCGCGCCCCCTCAGCTTCTGGATGGTCAGATGCTCTTATGGTTGCGTAATATTCGCCCCGCACATCTAGTATATCGTAACCACAATGCTGAAATGTAGTCGACTTTTCTTCTTGTCTTGTTTCTGTTTTCTTTCTTTCTGGAGGGGACATGATCCCGAAATATGTAATGCTTTTCCTTCCTTCAAATAAAGAGTACTTTCAATTCTACCCTTTATTTGTATTGCTTGCTGTGCCTGTGATATTATAGTGGTGTTTTTTCCCCCGCATAGGGGATATATTTGTGGACCTGTTACCCATGGTATACCTTGGTTTTAGGTACAGATAACAAGTTTTGGTCAGAATACCTGAAGCGGCCATGGCAAAGTGGTCATGGGTGCTCTTGGTATTGGGAAAAGGAATGATGAGATGGTAGGTTTGTGCTAAGAAGCTTAGCTGAGGATATTTGTGGGCCTATTATCCTTGGCGCACTTTGGTTTTAGGGCACGGATAATAGGATGAAGGGGAACCGACATACTTGCTCAGAGGTGACGAGGACATGGCAAGTGGGAAGGTTTTTTAACGTAGAGTCTTCCTACTCAGAGGTAATGAGAACATGGTAGGAGTGAACTCGTCGGAGGATATTGCTGGTCAACAGAGGACATTTGTGGACCTATTACCCTTGGCGTACTCCGGTTGTGGGTACAGATAATAGGTCGAAAGAGGATCATCATACTTACTCAGAGGTAATAAGGACATGGCAAGTATGAAAGTTTCTTCGACGGAGCCTTCCCATTCAGAGGTAGTAAGGACATAACATGAGTGGGCTCAATGAAGGAGGGTACATAGAACAACTCAGAGGTAATGAGGACATAGAAGTTCTATGTGGGGGTGATTTGTTTTTGACGGAAGTGGGATGA
The DNA here is from genome assembly GCA_029216955.1 of Iris pallida. Taxonomy (NCBI): domain Eukaryota; kingdom Viridiplantae; phylum Streptophyta; class Magnoliopsida; order Asparagales; family Iridaceae; genus Iris; species Iris pallida. Next base: position 17,810 of record JANAVB010034666.1, on the reverse strand, counting down.
CTCAGAAGTAATGAGGACATGGCCGTCTTGGAAGTTTGTGGACCCGTTACCTTTGTTGTGCACTGGGAGTGCAGGTATTAGATCATGAGGGAGGATCTCTTGTAGGAAGAAAGTTCAGCGGTATAGTTATACATGACTTTCTCTCAAAAGAGTGACCAGGATGTAAGTTCAGGGGTACCGATGGGTACATAACTCGACAATGTTAGAATCAAAGTGTAAGTTCAGAGGTACCAGCAAGTACACGACTTGGAAATTTAGGATATCTTTGTGGAAGAAGGGCATGAGTTCAGCGGTACATGCGGGTACGTGACTCGGAAATTTAGAATATGGTGAGTGTGAGTTCAGTGGTACCAGCGGGTACGTGACTCGGAAATCTGACAGTTCATGGAGTGAGTTCAGTGGTACCAGCGGGTACGTAACTCGATAATCTGGAAAACTATGAGGGTGAGTTCAGTGGTATCAGCGGATACATGACTCGAGAATCTGGAAAACTATGAGGGTGAGTTCAGTGGCATCAGCGGATACATGACTCGATAATCTGGAAATTTGTGGAGCAAGTTCAGTGGTACCAGCGGGTACATGACTCAAAATCTGGAAAATGTTGTTTAAACATAGTATTTCTTCAGGAACTTGCCGTTGACGGGCAGCATGAGCAAGTCTCCATTTTGTTTTGCGAGGCGGTAAGCACCGTTGGAGAATACTGTCTCTATGAAAAATGGACCTTCCCACTTTGGCTGAAACTTGCCGGCGGTCTTGTGAGTCATGACCATCGGCCTCCGGACTGCCAAGACGAGATCGCCCACCTGGAATGTTCTGATTTTGACCTTCTTGTTGAAAGCTCCGGAAATGAGTGCTTGGTATAGCTCAATTCGTTGCTGAGCTAGGAGGCACTTTTCATCTAAGGCCTCTAACTCTTGCAGTCGATGTCGGTAGTTGTCATCCATTGTCAATTGATAAGTGAGGGCGACGCAGAGTGAGGGTATTTGAGTTTCTAACAGGAGAACCGCTTCACTTCCGTATACCAGGGAGAATGGTGTATTCCCGGTGGCTGTTCGGACTGTGGTGCGATAAGCCCATAAGCATTCACCGAGCTTCTCGTTCCAATCGCGCTTGTTGGAAGAGACGAACTTCTTGAGGAGTTTGATGATCATTTTGTTGAACGCCTCTGCTAACCCGTTTGCTGTTAGGTTGTACGGCATCGAAGCAATATTCTGAATACGGTATTTATCGCAAAACCGATAGAATACGTGGCTTACAAACTGCGGGCCATTATCATGGATGATCCTTCAGGGCAGTCCAAAGCGGTAGATGACGTGATGCTTAAGGAAGCTGATCACGTTCGAAGTCTTTACTTCTACGAGAGGGACAGCTTCCGCCCACTTGGAGAAGTAATCCGTGATCGCAAGTATGAAGCGATGTCCTTGGGAGAAAAGTGGGGTGATTGGACCAATGATGTCCATTCTCCATGCTTCGAATGGCCAGGACGCTACCGTCGGATGTAGAAATTTGGATGGTTGGTGGATGAAGTCCACGTGGACTTGGCAAGCTTTGCACTTTCTAGCATAATCGATTGCATCTGCCACCATTGTGGGCCAATAGTAGCCCATTCGGCGAAGACGATCTTATAGTTTTGGGCCGAGTTGGTGGGCCCCGCAGACACCGTCATGAGCTTCTCATACTGCTTCTTTGGCTTCTGTGTTGACAGACACCGAAGTAATAATCCGTCGTAAGAGCGGCGATACAGCATCTTCGTCTCTGTATCGTAGAAGAATCTGAGAGAACGCCTTCTGATGGAAGTGGCTTTCTTTGGGTTCTCGGGCAGGATGTCGTAGATGACGAAGTCGATGAATGGTTGTCTCCAATCTGGGGCGTCATCGATCGTCTGTGCGGAATAACTTGCCACGAATTGCACATTGTTTTTAGGACAGACCAGCTCATGGCCTATCACTTCCACTGATTGGCGATCATAATTCGGAACTGCTAGGGAAGCGGCGAGACCGGCTAAGGCATCTGCTTCGATGTTTCGGAGTCTGGGGACATGTTCGATAAAGAACCCCTCAAATGACGAGATGATATCGATCGCTATTTGGTGATAAGGGATCATGTCTTCGTGACGGACTTCGTACGAACCCCGGATATGATTGACGATTAGTTGGGAATCGTCGTATGCTTTAAGGTATTCTATCCCCAGTTCTCTTGCAAGTTGGAGGCCAATGACCAGAGCGTTGTACTCGGCCACATTGTTAGAGCAGGGTTCTGTGAGGGAATAGGCGCGGTTGATCACCAATCCGGAAGGGGAAACCAGCACTACCCCGACTCCGACGACTATATTGCCTTTAGGTCCGGTCCTTGAAGCACCGTCAAAGAACATTCGCCATATAGCCTCGTGAGAGGTTGCCTGCGAATCGGCGACCTCATCCGGGATCTCTTCGTATATTCTGGAGGACTCCGAACCTGGGTGGGCTGCTAAAAATTCCGCCAGGGCTTGATCTTTGACTACCTTCTGTGGGACAAAGATCATATGGTAAGGGGACAGCAATATTGCCCACGTAGCGAGTCAAGAGCTAAGTGCCCCTGGCTTGGTCATGAGGACTCTGAGAGGGTTGACTCGTGAGATCACATGTATCGTTTGCCCAGTAACATAGTGCCGCGTCTTCTGAATGGCGAACACCAAGGCGAGGCATTCTTTCTCAACCGCGGTGTATCGGTGCTCGGGTCCCACCATCATTCGGCTGAGATAGTATATGGCTTGTTCGTGTCCTGCATCGTTGTTTTGTGCCAACAGGGCACCGAGGGAGTGTTCCATCGCTCGTACATAGAGCAGGAATGGTTTTCCAGGGACTGGGGCTACCAAGATCGGAGGATTCGACAAATATTCTTTGATGCTGTCTAAAGCACGCTGGCATTCTTCGTCCCATACGAACGAGACTCCTTTCTTCATGAGGTGCGTGAAGGGTCGGCATCGCCCGGAGAGGTTGGAAATGAACCTTCTGATGTAAGCTAGCCTTCCTTGAAGGCCTCTGAGTTCGCGGAGATTTCTCGGGGGACCCATCTCCATGATTGCTTTTGTCTTTTCAGGGTCTACATGGATACCCTTTGCAGTGATGATGAAGCCTAAAAACTTTCCGCTGGATACGCCTAGGAAGGACTTCGTAGGGTTCATCTTCAAATTGTGCGTCCGCATTAGATCGAATACCGTCCTTAGATCCTGCAGATGGTCTCCCTTGCTACGGCTCTTGACGGCTATATCATCAACATAGCACTCTACCGTCTTGCATAAGTTGTCTCTGAAGATGATGCTCATGGCTCTCTGATATGTGGCACCAGCATTCCTTAAACCGAAAGGCATGACTGTGTAGCAGTACGTGCCAATCGGTGTTCGGAATGATGTATGCTTTTCGTCGTCAGGAGACATTTTGATTTGGTTGTATTCCGAGAAACCATCCATGAATGACATGCGTTCGAAGCCGCAGGTATTGTCGATCATGATGTCTGTGATAGGAAGGGGGAATTCATCTTTGGGACATGCCTCGTTCAGGTTGCGGAAGTCGATGCAGATTCGAATCTTCCCATTCTTCTTGAGGACGGGTACTATACTGGCGACCCAATCGGGTTGTTGCTCATCACGAATGAAGCCGCTGGCTATTAGTTTGTTGACTTCAGCTTCGATCGCGTCCATGATGCCTGGACGGAAGCGTCGCTGTTGTTGTTTGACTGGCTTCGCATCTGGCCGAATATTGAATTTATGAAGAGCGATGTCAGGATTTAACCCTGGCATGTCTTCATAGCTCCAGGCGAACACATCAATGTACTCTCTGACAAGTTCTAACAGCGACTCCCGTTCTTCGTCGGTTAGGCTTTCACTGATGAAGATCGGTTTTAGAGAAGATTCGCTGCCGAGATCCACTTGTATGACCTTATCTTCAGTAGGAGGTTCTTTCATTTCGAACCGCTTTTCCTATTGCGCGTCTAATTGATGGGCCCATGGCTCTAGTTCGAGGATTTCGGGGATGTCTTCGTCTTCCTCGTAAGCGTCGGCGAACGTCATGTTGACTGACATGACTTGTCTGAACACGTCTCCGATGCTGGTATCTGAGTCGAAAGTTGGTGATCCGGTTGAATGTGATTGCCAGTCGCATTCTTCATCTGAACTTTCGGGGGTTGTAGTAGGCGTTACATACCCTAACCCGCATCGAGTTTTGTTATAGTAGTTCCGTGGTTTGCCTGTCGGGACTGGCGGCTTCAAAGGTAATCGTCGCCCAGTGCCGTAGTTCAACCCTGGCGTTGCTTCTAGATCATACCCCTGTTTCTGTATAAGATATTTGGATTGAGGGCTATAGAGATACAGAGGCAGTCTCCCGGCATCTGATCCGAGGTCGACTTCTTCTATGGTGCGGGGATGCGGGTTGTTTGTTCGGCCGAAGATGATCGGATGATCTCCTCCCTCGAGTATCCGGTAAGCGTCTTCTACTGGAGTGAGCTGGATTGCGGTGTACACATTTGTCACCCGTGTGTGTAGGTGAGTGCCTATACCGTGTTCCATAGCATACATTGTACATAGCTTATTGAGCTCGGTGTAGTTCAAAGATAACCCTTTATTGATGAAGTAAGGTATTTTTTCTAGGGGGATTACATCATCAGCGGAGGGGGCATTGATGTGGGTAGCCATATACTTGGCTAGCTCCGGTTCCTCTTCGGCTACCCCCTGTGTGAATGAAGACTGAAAGGACGTCCTAGGAAGCTTGATTGTCAGTGGTTCAGTTGATGGCGCAGAGCGGAGAGTTGTTGGTAGACTAGCGACCCCCAGTTTGGCATTTGATGTGGAGCGAGGAGTGGCTGGTTCGCTGGAAGTGTCCGACCTTGTATCGGGGTGACGACCATTCCTGGGAAGGCGTATCGTCATGGGCCTGTCCGAGGGGTTGAGCTTCCCTGCTTGTGGTTGGCTGACTCTTGGTAACCTGATTGTTAGTGGCTTCGTTGTGGGTCTCGGCACTTGGCCGGACCTTGGCAGCCGGATTATCATCTGCTCCTCTTACGCCGAGAGGCTGATAGCGTCCTTTCGCAGAGTGGCGGTGAGGGGTGCGGACTTGCCTGGTTTGCGAGCTTGGAGGTGGATCGTCAGGGGTCCTTCTGATCCTGAGGCTGTCTCAGTATGAACTTGTGCGTCTCCTTCATCAAGGTGCCTCTTCGACTTTTCGTATAGGCAGGAGTCTGAGTAGTAGGATTCGACCCCCTTGAAGGGATCGATATCAGCAAATTCTGTCTTCACGAAGCCGTGTTTGTCGACATATTTGAAGCACTGGTGTAGCGTGGAAGGCACGATCATGTAATCGTGTATCCATGGGCGCCCCAAGAGGATATTATAAGAAGTATCTACATCTATGACGTAGCAGGTGACTTCGGATTGGAGATCGCCAATCTGACACTTCAGACGAATCTTTCCGATAGGGTAGCTCCTGCCCGAATTGAAACCGCTGATGGCGGTGCTTGTAGGTGTCAGGCAGTGCATTGGGATACGGAGATGTTGTAGCAGACCTTTTGGGATGATGCTTATGGAAGAGCCAGGATCAATGTGCATTCGATCTACTTTCACATCGCCGATGTATCCCGTGTAGTATAACGGGCGATCATGTAAATTAGTTTTGATGAGCATGTCCTGCGGAGTGAAGACGATGTTGGGCATTACTCCCGTGCAGGTACTGTCTTGGAGATCCACGGGTGAGTCCTCCCCGGTGAGGTTGGATTGAGCGAGATAGGCATCGGCATTTTGGAGTGCTTCGCTCAATGCAATACGAACGTCCTTGGAGAGCCTTAGGAGTTCATATAGTGACAATTTGGCCGGAGTGTTAGCAAATTGTGCTAAGATGTCAAAGTTGTAGGGCCTCTCTAGCCCTTGGGCTGCGTCCTTTCGGAGGGATTTGTCGAAGCGAGTCTCCTTCGGCCTAGGCTTGTCAGTCGTCGAAGGCTGAGCCGGTCCCAGAGCATCAGTTGTAGCGGGTTGATGATTTTCATCTGGGCTGTCAACCACAGGTTGGGATTGTGCTCCGGACCGCGTAACGACGGCTGTAGCTTCCTCGTTGTCTGCTGAGATTGTGTGGCAGGTCCTAATTTTTCCACTCTTTTTGTTAGTGGGAGATGGTGTGGGCTGTGTTACTTCTGATACCAAGTCTGGATGGACCCACATGACCTCCCCTCGTGAGGTGGTGAGAGGTACTAGACTGGTAGCCTGATCTCGGAGAGGGGGAAGATTGGTAATTTTCATCGTTGCCAGAGGGACAGGGATTACCCCGTCTTGAGTCTCCGTTGGAGGGAAGCTGCCGAATTGTATGAACACCATATTGGCTGCTACCGTTACCTCCTCGAAGTCGATTGCCAGGGCGTTCGAATCGATGAGGCTTTGGATGTATCGTTTTAATTGGTAGCAGTCGTGTGTAGCGTGGTGTACATAACGGTGGTAATGGCAGAACTTCGGGTTCTCTAAATCACCCGGCCGAGGCTTCCGTCTTGGTGGAGGAAGCTGAATTCTATCCCCTTGTATGAGCATGTCTAAGATGGGCTTGACGTGGCCGTCTTCGAAAGAGTAAGTGATCTGAGGCCATTGCTTGTCTGCTGGCTGTGATTCGGACTTTTGTGCCGTGTCAGCCACCATAGCCTGCTTTCCCTTGCTGTCCCGATTATTGGAGGGGTTACCCCCATTATCGTTGTTGGGACGCTTGCCCTTGTTTTCTCCTTCCGAGATATGCAATCCCAGTTGGCGAGCCTTCTTTAGTCGTTCTTTCGGCGCTTGTGGCGCTGATGATGAATGCCTTCCAATCTTTGAATTGACTTTCGCCCATCCAGAGACTGATCGTAGGAAGCAGTCTCTTTTGGCAGATCTCAATCAAAGAGGAATCTGGATTTCCGGAGGGCAGCTTCATGGCGGTCTGGCGAAACTGTTCGATGTAGTTCCTTGTCAACTCCTTCTCCCCTTGGATGACGTCCATGAGAGTGGACATAGTGACGTCCTGTCCTACTTCGTAGAATCGCTCCAAGAACATGCGCTTGAAGTCGGCGAAGGAGTGGATACAGTTGTCCGGTAGATTGCGGTACCAATCGAAGGCGACTCCTTCCAATGCTCCAATGAATAATCGTGTGAGGATCGCATCATCATGGGGCAGATGGTCGGTGGTGACCTCAAAGTAAGTGATGTACCGACTTGCTGAGGTTTTGCCATCATACGGGTTGATATTGAACGGCTTATATCTTGGTGGGAATGGAACATCCCTCCATTCAGCAGGGTATGGTTGCCGTATTCTGAGATCTTGAGCGTTTTCTCGGGCATAGAACATGGCTCAGAGCTCCTGGACCTCTCTCCTTACTTCTCGGGTTTCATCTGTCGCGGTAGGGGCTGTTATTTCGGAAGGATTATTGCCCGGGTTTGGTGCCGCTGAGTTTGAATCTATATTGACCGCGGGGCCCGTGTTTGTTTGACCCGGCGTTCCTCCTTGTAGAGTGGGCAGTGCCGCTTTAATCTCGTCTACAGATTTGACCAAAACAAGTAATATGGCTTCGAAACTGTCAATGCGCTGGTGATCACTGGAACCACCTTGATTGCTATCCGTCATGAACACCGTCCTTACGTGAGGAGTGATGGAAGGGACGGTGGAGGATGTGCTCTCCGAGTCGTACCCGTGTATCGAGAAGTCATCAGGATATGTGGGGATGTTGTCTTCTGGTTCGGACTCGGAGGGAGCAGTACCCCCAGCCTCAGAGTTTACTTCGTCTTGAGAATCACGGGTGTCCTCGGGGACATCGGAGCCTGTCGCGCTTGATGGGAGAATCGTTTCCCCGGGCTCGGCTCCTTGAAACATCGGATTGTTGCGGATGTTCGGATGAGTGCTACCCCCAACCCCCAGCGATGCGGATGATGAATTTCCCACTGCAGCGGATTTCGTCTTTGAACGGGTGTGTTGGAATACTCCGGTGGAAGACAACCGTTTAGACGACAGTTTCGTAGCTGTAGTGGTTGATATCTTGGGACTGGAGATGCTTGTCTTTTCCCCCTCCTTTCGGTGGGGACCTTTTGAGCGGAATTGCAGGAGACAACAGGAGGTGCCTCATCTTCTGAGTTTGGGTGCTGTAGCCTTTGGAAGACGGGTGGCCGATCTTCCGTCACTGCCGTGTTGTTGCAGCAGCAATTGACGATGATTTGGGTGCAACGATGTCCAAGTGAGGATTCTTTGTACACCGACACTCCTTCTCTTTCCTTGCGTTTCTGGAGGATCACCTCCCGCAGGTCAGAGGAACCACTCCGTCTGTTTGCCGCCGAGGGCTGGACTCGAACAGTTGTATACAACTTCCATCTGAGGCCCGTGTGATAGTCAACGGCGCGCCCCGATAGTCAGAGGTTGGAACAGCTGACTGGGCTTGATGAGCCCGCGCTGTCCTAGACTTCCTCTTTTTAGCACCTGCGGGTGTGTAATAGGAGGAGTCCAAGTTGGGTACCACAGAGTCTGGCTTATTATTCGGAGAATCATCAGAGTTGGGACCGCATGAGAGACGGTCGAAAACTGATCGAGAGAAGCGTGAAACGGACGTTATGCGGCTAGAGTTCGATACCGTGCAGGCTGGCTGCATGCGGTTGCCTTCTGCCATTGGACGAATTGTCCTTGTGCGGCTAGGAGTCGCGACCGTGCAGGCTGGCCGCATGCGGTTGGCAATAGTGGCCGTATGGGTTTTCTGCAAGCGATTGACTCCCACAGCCGCATGAGTTTCATTCGTATTGTTGGCAACTGTAGCCGCATAAGTTATGCGGCTGACAGATATGGCCGCATGAGTTTCCTTCATGCGGCTGGAGGACGTAGCCGCATGAGTTTTCTCCCTGCGACTGAAGGGTGTAGCCGCATGAGCTTTCTCCCTGCGGCTGATGACCTTATGCGGCTTGGATCTCATAGAGTTCCTCTTTGCCCCTGCAAGTCCAGCATCATAGTATTTTCTTCTGCCGGACTTGGGGACAGCAGAGTTGTCTACGATCTGAAGAGGGGCCGCAGAGGAATCTTGCTCGCCGTTTTGAACAACAGAAGGTGTCCTTGCAAGAGCTTCAGTAGGAACGAAGGATCGGGGTCTCCACTCCTTACGGGCCTTCTTTGAGCGGGCTCGCTTCTGGACCTGACCAGTGCTCTTGTCGGAGAGCATCTCTTCAAACGCCTGTTGGTCGAACCGGGCGACCATCTTTTGTTGAGTGGAGCCAAGCTTGGCTGCATCCGATTGTGTCACCAACTCCACAGCCGTGGAGAAGTTAGTCCCCAGCAGAGTCACCATCGTGTTTGCCATGAAATATAAAAGAACAGAACAATTATCGGAGGACCGAACTTTTACTTCACGTTACAAACTCGCTTGTACAAAGAAAGCCTAGGGACGAAAACCTAGGTACAGCAGTCTAAGTACAATTGTTTATTTTAGATTCTGGGGGGTGACGATAGAGGCTCGGGAAGGAGACGGCAGCCCTGCCTTACTCCTTGGACGATCGGTATGCAGCCTTGGCTCCCTGTGAAAAGGTGGTAGGCGTTGACGAAGAAATGCTTTTCTTGCTCCTCTGTTGCTCTTCTGGCTTCTCTTTCTCTCTGTGTACTCCTTCCTTTTAACTATTGGGGGGGTCTCTCTGTATATACGTATTTTTCTCTCTGAAATTGTATATCTTTCCAAGGGAATGGCACATTGCTATTTATAATAATGGGATGTGATCATTAGGGTTGCCAATGATTAGCTTATGAAGATGGCGGCGGCTTGGAGATTGGTCCATCTTGGCCATTCGTTTTGATGATCATGAATCTGGGCCATTAAGTGCAGATTACACCAAATCCCATGAGCAATTAATGCTGATTGGAATAAATCTTCTTTATAATGATTTTCTGATATCTGCGAATAAATCAGACCTATTCTTCTGCCATGTGTCCCAGATTTATTGGAATTTGTCCTAATCTTAAATGGCAGCAAATCTGAGGAATTAATCGATCTAGGACACGTATCCTGGAAGCTGCTGGGGGGTTTGGACCGTATGACTAGTGAGCCGCATATGAATGTGAGCCGCATATGGTTAAGCCCACGTATCAGGGCTGCGTGGGCAGTGGCCTTTATTTGAGTCCTCTAACCACAGAGGAGTAATCCTTGTGGGCCGCATAGGTATATATCCGCCTGGGCCGCATGAGAAGTCCTTGCTCGAGCCGCATGAGTCTTACATGGCCTGAGCCGCATAGAATGGGTTCACTCTAAGCCGCATAGAAAGTCTTTTGCCCGGGCCGCATAAGGCCCCTATGGACTGAGCCGCATAGGTTTTATTCTGAGCCGCATGAGAAGCGAGCCGCATACGAATGCCCACGTGGCAAGGCCACGTGGCATTTTTATGGCTCTCGGGGGGATTTATGTCAGAGATTTCCTTCCTCTTCCTAGAGATTCATCATTATGGCCGAGCCATAATTACCTGCCTTTGGTGTCAGGGCTGTCAACTTTTCAGAGGGGTCAGCCGTCATAGCAATTAATGCAGCGTGGGTGGAGGGGGGCACTATCAGGCCACGTGTCTTCTGAGCCGCATGGAATGCCCTGAGCCGCATAGCTTCCTATGCCGCATGACTCCCTGAGCCGCATGTGTTTTCTGAGCCGCATGGATCTCTCTTGGCCGTAAAAGCCATTCTCTTTAATATTTTCCATGCTTCTACAGCCTCAGTAGCAATTTTTTTTATGTTACTTAGTGAATTATTGTAACAGATGGGTAGTAAAAATTGTAATTTTTTTCTCGCTATTTTTTTGACGTCGCTTCATTAGACGTCGGAAAAATAGTTGACATTTTTTTTGGTGCCGCTTGCTTAGGCACCAATTCTTTTGTGTGTTGTTGCCTACTTATGTTGTACGTTTTTTTTTTTTTAGCGTAATGGCGTAAAAATTGAAAAATTGTTTTGGCTACATAAACAAATTCTGGCAATGCCAAATTTGGGCCTCCCAAAAATAACCTTTTTGGTTAATAATTTTTCAAAGGCAACGCTCATTTTGAGCACGCATTAAATTGTCACCTATTTTGCACAGTTCGTAAATAGCGTGAATTTCTTGAAAAATCTTATTTATTCTTACATTTGACAAAAATTTTACGAAGTCTCTCCGAATAGGCTCACCTACTTGGGTATGATGTCAGAAAGAACTTGGGGCTTGGTTCTTAAGAGGACCCCGGTGACCCTCCTCCCTTATTTTTTTGCCTGGTCATATTCACGTAGAGCTACTGAAAGGGGTTGACCGAATATTATTTTTTGCTCCAATTGTATTTATAATTATGCATTTTTGCAAGAAACTAATTGAACTCACTATATCGACCCGTCGATCGATATAAGAAAAAGTTTTAAAACAAAAATTGTTTTTTCAAAACCGTTGGTTTTATTTACAATTGTTTGTTGTTGCTTATACAAACCAAATCCATATAAACATGTCGTTTTATATGTTGACTGATCAAGATTTTTTCTCCTATTGTAGAAAAATGTCGATCAAGATTGATTTTCCCATCCTTGAAGCCTCTGGCAAGAACTACTTGGACTGGACGCAAGACATCCAGAAGCATCTAGATGCGCAGGGCCTCTTGGACGTCATCTATAACGAGGAAGAACGTGAAGTGGAAGTCACTCGCTCAATGAACGCCAAAGCGATGATTATATTTCGTAGGCATTTATCTGACGCCATGAAGTCGGAGTTCATTGAAATCTCCTCGCCGAAGACGCTATAGGACTCTCTGAAAGAGCATTTCGACCACCAGAAGACCATATGGCTACCTGAAGCACGCCATGACTGGTTGAACCTGCGCTTCCAAGACTTCAAAAGTGTAACTGATTACAATAATGAAGTCTGCAGGATTCGATCACTTCTCCAATACTGCGGTGAGATATTAACCGACAGTGATCTATTGGAGAAAACATACACCACATTTCCTTCAACTGACAACTTGCTCTAAAAGCAATACCGTCAGTCTAAGTTCACTAAGTTTTCCGAGCTCATCACCCAGCTTTTACTAGACGAGAAGAACAGTCTCATTTTAATGAGAAACAACAATTCTCGTCCGGCTGGAACGAAGGCAATTCCAATGCCTGATGCAAACGCTCTCCGTGGACCAAATCCACGGAGGAAACGAGACAAGGGCCAGTCGTCCCAGCCAAGGAACAGAGGCGAGTTTAAGTCTCGCCACCCAAAGCGAGGTTCTAACAAGAACCAAGGACCTTTGACTCCTAGGCAGTCTCATGGTAAGAACCAACGGGCCAGTCGTCCCAAAGCGAGAGTGGAAGGCCAAGCGCCTACTCTCTGCTACAAATGTGGTGCTTATGGTCATATGCAACGGACTTGCAGGGCGACCCCCCAAGAAGTTAATAACTATCATAAGGGGCGCCGGGCCGAAGCAAATCTGGTCATCGAGTGCGAAAATCTAAATCTTGAGAACCCCGATTTTGTAGCGGAAATGGAAGAATAAATCTCCATTTTTTATCTATGTTTGATTTAAGTCATGAAACTTTTGGTGGTTTGTATTTTCTGTTTTCTCGATAAATTAAAGTTCTATTTCGAGCACTTTCCTCAAACGTGTGACAAACTTTAATTTTCTTTACTTATAGGCATGAACCATGGGGCAGTAGATTGTCTGGTTGATAGTGGAACGACTCACACTATCTTGAGAGATAAATCATACTTTATCTCCTATATGCCTAAAGTAACCTCAGTGACAACCATTTCGGGACCCTCAACCCTTGTTCAAGGTTTTGGCAAAGCTCGTTTTTCGTTGTCCAATGGTACTCCCGTTGAAGTATCAGAGGCCTTATATTCTCCAAGGTCCAGTCGTACCTTACTGAGTTTTAAGGATATTCGAGAAAACGAATTTCATGTTGAAACTGCTCGAGAACATGGCTTCGAGTATCTTTTCATTACCTCCACTCAGTACGGCCAAAAGCGTATCTTGGAGAAGTTGAAATGTCTTTCAAGTGGTTTGTATCTCACTACGATACAACACATCGAGAGTAATCTCATCATTCGCCGAGCGCCAGTTGATGAGAGGACTTTTATGCTATGGCATGACCGGCTGGGTCATCCGGGTCAAAATACGATGCTTCGTACTATGAATGCATCACATGGGCATCCTTTTGGAGGAAAGAATTTCGTTACAAATCCTAAAAGCCTATGCCAAGCTTGCTCGATTGGGAAGACGAATCTCAAGCCACTCCATGTGAAACCTACGAGATTGGTTTCCCAATTCCTTGATAGAATTCATGGAGATATTTGTGGACCAATCCAACCAACATGCGGACCATTTAAATACTTCATGGTTTTGGTTGATGCATCGACTAGATGGTCACACGTAGTGTTGTTGTCCGCCCGAAATACAGCGTTTCCTAAACTCCTCGCCCAGATCATTAAGTTAAGGGCTCATCATCCGAATTATCCGATAAAGTCTATTAGACTTGATAATGCCGCGGAGTTTACATCGAAGACTTTCGATGATTATTGCATGACTTTGGGAATAAATCTTGAACACCCTGTTGCGTATGTTCATACCAAAAATGGTCTAGCGGAAGCTTTTATAAAGCGACTGCAAGTGATAGCGCGGACCTTGGTAATGCGCACCAAACTCCCACTATCTGCATGGGGCTATACAATTTTGCACGCTGCAAATTTGGTCCGTCTGAGGCCCATGGCCACCCAACCACTTTTCGCGTACCAGCTGGTTACTGGATGTGAGCCTGACATCTCACATTTACGCGTGTTTGGGTGCCTAGTCAATGTTCCAATTGAGCCGATAAGACGTTCAAAATTTGGACCTCAGAAGCGACGGAGAATATATGTCGGTTATAACTCCCCGTCCATCATTCGCTATTTAGAGCCCTTGACAGGCGATCTCTTTACCGCGAGACACGCGGATTGTGACTTTGGTGAGGCAATCTTCCCATCGTTAGGGGAAGAAATGCACGCTAACGTTGATGAGGAACGACATGAATTAGCCTGGCATGTGCCCGTTTTTGCTCATCATGATCCTCCCTCTGCACATAGTGATAAGGAAGTGCAGAGGATTCTAGGTCTGCAAGATATTGCAAATCAAATGCCAGATGCATTTAGCGACCTAGCAAAAGTCACGAGATCAATTATACCTGCTGCAAATGTGCCTGCAATGATAGACGTCCCTGAGAGACGCCATGTTCCTGTGAAACATGTTGCTCCGGTCGAACCCGCCGAGCAAAAGACGCTGCCATCGGCCGTCCAGTCCGCCGCTATTCCCAAGAAGAAGGGAAGACCGGTTGGTTCCAAAGATGTTCTGCCCGGAAGCGGAGAAATCTTGTTAAAAATTTTGCCACATGAGATCATTAAGGATCACGGCGATGTATTAGAAGAGCGCGTTCCAGATGAAACGCCTATTCCTAATCATGCCGATAACCTCGAAATATCCGTCGAGTATGCTAGCTTAGACGATATTTTGAAACAAAACGAAACTGTCATCGATGATGTGTTCATATACTCAGTGGCCACTGACATTATGAACAATGATGACATGGAACCTCGTAGTGTTGCCGAGTGTCAACGACGAACGGACTAGTCACAATGGAAACAAGCAATCCAGGCTGAACTAGACTCCTTAGCGAAAAGAAGTGTGTTTGGACCCGTTGCTCCAACACCACCCAATGTTAAACCAGTTGGTCACAAATAGATTTTCCTAAGGAAGCGTAATGAGAGAAATGAGATTGTGCGATACAAGGCTCGCCTTGTGGCGCAAGGCTTCTCACAACGCCCTGGAATTGATTACGAGAGACGTATTCTTCCGTAATGGACGTCATAACGTTCCGCTACTTAATCAGTTTAGTAGTTTCCGAAAAACTGAATATGCAGCTCATGGATGTGGTCACAGCCTATCTCTACGGGGATCTAGACACAGAGATATACATAAAGTCCCTGAAGGACTAAAGATGCCTGAATCAAGTAGTTCCCGACCACGAAATGCGTTCTCGATAGACTGAGGCGTTCGCTATATGGATTGAAACAATCCGGGTGAATGTGGTATAACCGCCTAAGCGAATACTTGATCGGTTTGGGATACGTTAATAACGAACTTTGTCCATGCGTGTTCATAAAGAAATTCACTTCAGGATACACAATCATCGCGGTCTATGTAGATGACATGAATCTCATAGAAACCGAAAAAGACTTGTCAGAAACTGCTGATATCCTGAAGAGGGAATTCGAGATGAAGGATCTTGGGAAGACACGGTTTTGCCGGCCTGCAGATCGAGCACCGTAAAGATAGAATTCTTGTCCATCAAGCGAACTACACCCAAAAGGTGTTGAGACGCTTTAGTCATTTTGACATTAAGCCGTCCGCTACTCCCATGATCGTCCGCTCTCTAGACATTACTAAGGACCCATTCCGTCCAAAGGAGGACACGAAGAGATATTGAGTCCTGAGTGCTCTTATCTGGGTGCAATAGGCGCTTTATTGTACTTGGCCCAATGTACTAGACCGGACATCTCGTTTGCTATGAATTGTCTAGCTCGACACAGCACCGCGCCAACACGCCGCCATTGGAATGGCATAAAAGACATTTTCGCTACCTTAAGGGTACTACGGACTTGGGCTTGTTCTATCCCTACGCGGTTTTGAGTGAGTCCAACGCTCTTGGCACTCGAAGCAACGCGACCCTTGTTGGCTACGCCGATGCGGGATACTTATCTGATCCGCACAAGGGCGTTCCCAATCTGGTTATGTCTTTACCATTGGGAACACGGCATTTCTTGGAGGTCTCGCAAACAGACCTTAGTGGCTACTTCAACGAACCACTCTGAGCTACTCGCGCTCTATGAGGCGACTAGAGAGTGTGTATGGCTTCGAGCTGTTATTGGCCATATTCGAAGTACATGTGATCTTCATATGACCCAGATAAACCTGTTGTCGTCTATGAGGACAATACCGCTGTTATTGATCAAGCGAAACATGGTTACATCAAAGGGGATGCTACCAAGCACATATCGCCCAAGTTGTTCTTTACACAACAACAAGCGCTTCAGAAGATTAAGTGCAACACATTGGATCGGAGAATAACCGTGCAGACTTGTTCACCAAGTCACTGCCAAAACACTCGTTCCAGAAACATGTCAGAGCGATTGGACTTAGGAAGCTTTCAGAGTTAGTCTAAGTGAAACATGTTTCCCACCCTGTTGTGTGCATGTGAGGGGGAGCGCCCCAACGAGCGCCCCCAAAACGCCCTGTTGTGCGTATATCCCGCGCCCTGTCGAGTGCGAGTGAAAAGGGGAGCATCCTGATGTATGCTTGTGTACTCTTTTTCCCTTAGACCAAGTTTTTTCCCATTGGGTTTTCCTTGGCAAGGTTTTTAACGAGACACATTTCAAATCTCTTATTCACTAAGGACTATTGTGATCAGGGGGAGTATCCAGTGTATACTTCTAAACCATTGTGTACTCTTTTGTCCTTCGATCAGCGGTTTTTTCCACTGGGTTTTTCCTGACAAGGTTTTGACGAGGCACTTTTGCAATGGTTAAGTTTACCCCATCATACTGACCTGTGTGTACTCTTTTGTCCTTCGACCAAAGTTTTTTTCTCACTGGGTTTTCTTTGGCAAGGTTTTGACGAGGCACAAGTAGATGGTCAAATTTGAAGATGCAAGCTACAGACAGACGAAGAAACTCAGAGATGTTTACAAGCAGAATTTCTGGAAAGCCAAGGGGGAGTGTTGTAACTCATATGGCTCCTCACATTTCATCTCTTGTAACCTACATGACCTTTGGCCCTTCATTTCTTCATAACCCCCAACCTCTCTCCCTATATAAAGAGGTTGGATAGCTTGTAAGATGCACTTGAGTGATTTATATTATAGTTCGTCACATCTCTGGCGTGTTTGAGTCTTTGTCTTACAACAATGATCAGATTATTCAAAATATTGTCATAAACCTGCATCGCCACACAATATATTGCAGATTTAGGATCCTTTTTATCCTCTCTTTGTTTGTTGCGATCAAGTTTATTTTGATGTGGACAAGCGTGGTACATATTGGCAAAGAATCGCCTGCATAGCAAACCGACAATCACAGCTAACAAATCCGCTAGCTATCATGACATGAGACAGTCATAAGAATAATTATGTGTAAAATTCTAACCGAAAAATCACCGGAAAAGCGAGAACATTTATATTTTATTCAAGGTAATAGGATTTAGAACATCTTCTACACTTCCAACACAAGCAACCCAAAAATGTGCAGAAAAAAAAATACCATGAAAATTTCAAACAAAACAGCTTTGAGAAAACCTGAGGGGTAAAAACGAATAAAACAATACCCTATTTTACCCTTAGTTGTTGCTGCCGAATTTCACAAAGAGACAAATATATACCAACCAAATCTAAATAGGAATAGTTAATAGAATGTACAACTTTTTGAACCCTTGTTGCATAAGAACTATGAGTCCAAAAATCTATTGGAAACTTGATACACTCCAAACACGATTTTGTAGCCCTGACCATGTGTAAAGCTTTAACCGAAAACAACTTTAGTCTTCTCATCTATTTTATTATATAATAGAAATACTTAAAAGCTTCACCGTAAAACTTTAAGATTTCTAAAATATCCTTAACTTACATTATTTGATTAATTTGAAAATATTATTAATAGTGTAATCATAATTATAATATAATTATTAATAATGACAACTACCATCATTAATATCCACTATCCTAATAATACTTAGTATCTATTATCATGTATCTTTCCACTATTAATATCTATGAAACTATAATGGTATCAATACTAATTATTTA
>JANAVB010034665.1:162500-183307 GCA_029216955.1 Iris pallida | reverse complement strand
AGGATATCCAGATCCGTTAGGAGGCCTAACCCTAATTTCTCTCATGGTCCCTGCCGTAGCCTATATATATCCTCTATTCTCTAGCCACCAGATTACGGATCAGAAATCTGAAATTTTCTCTAAATTCATGATTCACGTAAGGAGAGAAAGAGAGTGCTGCCAAGGAAAGAAAAAGTTGGAAGATCGTCGCCCATACGACGTCCAACTCGAGGAAGGAATACGTGCAGAAGATCTTGGGGTCGTCCGCTCGAGATTGCCAGGAATTACTTGTCTTCTTTCCGCCGCAGGTATAATTCGTGAACCCTAGTTTCCCTATGCCTATGAAGGGTTAGAACACGTATTAGATCTGTTTAACTTTCTATCGATCAATACGCACACCAAAGGAAGGGTCCTGGGAATCCCCAGTTCCATCAACATGTTCGATGAAGAACCCCTCAAACGACGAGATGATGTCAATCGCTATTTGATGGTAAGGGATCATGTCTTCGTAGCGGACCTCGTATAAGCCCCGGATCTGATTGACGATTAGTTGGGAATCGCCGTATGCTTCAAGGTATTCTACCCCCAGCTCACTTACAAGTTGGAGGCTAATGACCAGAGCGTTGTACTCGGCCACATTGTTAGAGCAGGGTTCTGTGAGGGAGTAAGCGCGGTTGATCACCAATCCGGTAGGGGAGACTAGCACTACCCCGACTCCGACGACTATATTGCCTTTAGGTCCGGTCCTCGAAGCACCGTCGAAGAATATTCGCCATATATTATCGTGAGAGGTTGCATGCGAGTCGGCGACCTCATCTGGGATCTCTTCATATATTCTGGAGGACTCCGAGCCTGGGTGGGCTGCTAAGAAGTCTGCCAGGGCTTGACCTTTGACTGTCTTTTGTGGGACGAAGATCATATGATAAGGGGACAGCAATATTGCCCATGTAGCGAGGCGAGAGCTGAGTGCCCCTGGCTTAGTCATGAGGACTCTGAGAGGGTTGACTCGTGAGATCACATGTATGGTTTGTCCTATGACATAATGTCGCGTCTTCTGAATAGCGAACACCAAGGCGAGGCATTCCTTCTCCACAGCGGTGTATCGGTGCTCTGCCCAATCATCATTCGGCTGAGGTAATATATGGCTTGCTCATGGCCTGCATCGTTGTTTTGTGCCAGTAGAGCCCCGAGGGAGTGTTCTATTGCTCGTACATAGAGCAGGAATATTTTCCAGGAACCGGGGCTACCAAGACTGGAGGATTTGACAAATATTCTTTGATGCTGTCGAAAGCACGCTGACATTCTTCGTCCCATACGAATGAGACTCCTTTCTTCATGAGGTGCGTGAACGGTCGGCATCGCCCGAGAGGTTAGAAATGAATCTCCTGATGTAAGCTAGCCTCCCTTGGAGGTCTCTGAGTTCGCGAGATTTTTCGGGGGGCCCATCTCCATGATTGCTTTCGTCTTCTCAGGGTCTACATGGATACCTCGTGCCGTGATGATGAAGCCCAAGAACTTCCCGCTGGATACGCCAGAAAGGACTTCGTAGGGTTCATTTTCAAATTGTGTGCTCGCATTAGGTCGAATACCGTCCTTAGATCCTGTAGATGGTCTCCCTTGCAGCGACTCTTAACGCTATATCGTCAACATAGCACTCCACTGTCTTGCGTAAGTGGTCTCTGAAGATGATGCTCATGGCTCTTTGATATGTATCGCCAGCATTCTTTAAACCGAAAGGCATGACTGTGTAGCAGTATGTGCCAATTGGTGTTCGGAATGATGTATGCTTTCGTCATCAGGAGACATTTTGATTTGGTTGTACCCCGAGAAGCCATCCATGAATGACATACGTTCGAAGCCGCAGGTATTGTCGATCATGATGTCTGTGATAGAAAGGGGAATTATCTTTGGGGCACGCCTCGTTCAGATTGCGGAAGTCGATGCAGATTCGAATCTTCCCATTCTTCTTGAGGATGGGTACTATATTGGCGACCCAATCAGGATGTTGTTTCTCACGAATGAAGCCGCTGGCTATCATTTTGTTGACTTTGGCTTCGATCGCGTCCATGATGCCTGGGCGGAAGCGTCGCTGTTTTGCTTGACTGGCTTCGCATCTGGCCTAATGTTAAGTTTGTGGAGAGCAATATCAGGATTTAACCCTGGCATGTCTTCATAGCTCCAGGCGAACACATCAATGTATTCCCTGACAAGTTCTAGCAGCGATTCTCGCTCTTCGTCTGCTAGGCTTTTACTGACGAAGATCGGTTTTGGGGAAGATTCGCTGCCGAGATCCACTTGTATGACCTCATCTTCAGTAGGAGGTTCTCTCTGTTCGAACCGCTTTTCCCATTGTGCGTCCAATTGCTGGGACCACGGCTCTAGCTCGAGGATTTCGGG
Source organism: Iris pallida (assembly GCA_029216955.1). NCBI lineage: Eukaryota > Viridiplantae > Streptophyta > Magnoliopsida > Asparagales > Iridaceae > Iris > Iris pallida. Next base: position 180,931 of record JANAVB010034665.1, on the reverse strand, counting down.
GATGTCTTCGTCTTCTTCGTAAGCGTCGACGAATGCCACGTTGACTGTCATGACTTGTCTGAACACGTCTCCGATGCTGGTATCCGAGTCAGAAGTTGGTGACCCGGTTGAATGTGACTGCCAGTCGCATTCTTCATCTGAACTCTCAGGGGTCGTGGTGGGCGTTACATACCCTAACCCGCATCGAGTTTTATATAGTCCCGTGGTTTGCCCATCGGGACTGGCGGCTTCAAAGGTAATCGTCGTCCAGTGCCGTAGTTCAAACCTGGCATCGTCTCCAGATCATACCCCTATTTTGCATGAGATATTTGGATTGGGGGCTATGAAGATACAGAGGCAGTCTTCCGGCATCTGACCCGAGGCCGGCTTCCTCTATGGTGAAGGGATGAGGGTTATTCGTCCGGCCGTAGATGATTGGATGGTCCCCTCCTTCGATTATTCGGTAAGCATCTTCTACTGGAGTAAGCTGGATCGCGGTGTACACATTTGTCACTTGTGTGTGTAGGTGAGTGCCTATACCGTGTTCCATAGCATACATTATACATAGCTTATTGAGCTCGGTGTAGTTCAAAGATAACCCTTTATTGATGAAGTAAGGTATCTTTTCTAGAGGGATTACATCATCTGCGGAGGGAACATCAGTGTGGACAGCCACATACTTGGCCAGCTCCGGTTCCTCTTCGGCTACCCCCTGTGTAAATGAAGACTGAGAGGACGACCAAGGTAGCTTGATCGTCAGAGGTTCAGCTGATGGAGCAGAGCATGGAGTTGTTGGCAGACTAGCGACCTCCAGTTTGGCATTTGATGTGGAGCGAGGAGTAGCTGGTTCGCTAGAAGTGTCAGATCTTGCATCGGGGTGACGACCCTTCTTGGGAAGGCGTATCGTCAGTGGCCTATCGGAGGGATTGAGCTTCTCCGTTTGAGGCTGACCGACTCTCGGCAGTCTGATTGTTAGTGGCCCTGCTGAAGATTTTGGCACTTGGTCGTACCTTGGCAGCCGAATTATCATCTGCTCCTCCTGCGCCGAGAGGCTGATCGCGTCTTTTCGCAGAGTGGCAGTAAGGGGTACGGACCTTCCCGGTTTGCGAGCTTGGAGGTGGATCGTCAGAGTCTCTTCTGATCCTGTGGCCGTCTCGGTACTAGCTTGTACATTTCCTTTATCAAGGTGCCTCTTCGACTTTCGTATAGGCAGGAGTCCGAGTAGTAAGATTCGACCCCTTTGAAGGGATCGATGTCAGCAAATTCCGTCTTCACGAAGCCGTATTTGTCGACATATTTGAAGCACTGGTGTAGCGTGGAAGGCACGATCATATAGTCGTGTATCCATGGGCGCCCCAAGAGGATGTTGTAAGAAGTGTCTGCATCTATGACGTAGCAGGTGACTTCGGATTGGAGGTCGCCAATTTGACACTTCAGATGAATCTTCCCAATAGGATAGCTCCTACCCGAATTGAAACCGTTGATGGCGGTGCTTGTAGGTGTCAGGCGATGCATTGGGATGCGGAGATGATGTAGCAGACCCTTCGGGATGATGCTTATGGAAGAGCCAGGATCTATGTGCATCCGATCCACATTTACGTTGCCGATGTATCCCGTATAGTATAGCGGACGATCGTGTAGGTTAGTTTTGATGTGCATGTCCTGCGGAGTGAAGACGATGTTGGGCATTGCTCCCGTGCAGGCACTGTCCTGGCGATCCACAGGTGAGTCCTTCCCGGTGAGGTTGGATTAAGCGAGATAGGCATCGACATTTTGGAGTGCTTCGCTTAATGCAATACGAACGTCCTTGGAGAGCCTTAGGAGTTCGTACAATGACAACTTGGCCGGTGTGTTAGCCAATTGCGCTAAGATGTCAAAGTTGTAGGGCCTCTCCAGCCCTTGGGCTGCCTCTTTTCGGATGGATTTGTCGAAGCGAGTCTCCCTCGGCCTAGGCTTGTCGGTCGTCGAAGGCTGAGCCGGTCCCGGAGCATCAGTTGTAGTGGGTTGATGATTTTCAGCTGGATTGTCACCCACAGGTTGGGATTGCGCCCCAGACCGCGTGACGACGGCTGTAGCTTCCTCGATGTCTGCCGAAATTGTGCGGCAGGATCTGACTTTTCCACTTTTTTTTGTCGGTGGAAGATAGTATGGGCCGAATCACTTCTGACACAAAGTCTGGATGGATCCAGATGACCTTCCCTCGTGATGTGGTGAGGGATACTAGACCGGCAGCCTGATCTCGGGGAGGTGGGAGATTGGTAATCTCCATTGTCGCTAGAGGGACGGGGATCACCCTGTCTTGAGTCTCCGTCGGAGGAAAGCTACCGAATTATACGGACACCATATTGGCCGCCACGGTTACCTCTTCGAAATCGATGGCCAGAGCGTTTGAATCGATGAGGTTTTGGATGTACCGTTTCAGCTGGTAACAATCGTGTGTAGCATGATGGACATAGCGATGATAATGGCAGTACTTTGGATTCTCCATCTCTGCCGGCCGCGGTTCCCGTCTTGGTGGAGGAAGCTGAATTCTGTCCCCTTGTATGAGCATGTCCAAGATGGGCTTGACGTGACCGTCTTCGAAGGAGTAAGTAATTTGCGGCCATTGTTTGTCTGCTGGCTTCGGCTCAGGTTTTTGTGCTGTATCGGCCACCATAGCCTGCTTTTCTTTGCTATCCCGATTGTTGGAGGGGCTACCCCCATTATCGTTGTTGGGACGCTTGCCCTTGTTTTCTCCTTCCGAGATGTGCAATCCCAGTTGGCGAGCCTTCTTCAATCGTTCTTCGATGCTTGTGGCACTGATGATGAACGTCTTCCAATCTTTGAATTGACTTTCGCCCATCCAGAGACTGATCGTTGGAAGCAGTCTCTTTTGGCAAATTTCAATTAAAGAGAAATCTAGTTTTCCGGAGGGCAGCTTTATGGCGGTTTGGCGGAACCGCTCAATGTAGTTCCTTGTCAGCTCCTTCTCCCCTTGGACGACGTCCATGAGGGTGGACATGGTGACATCCTGTCCTAGTTCGTAGAATCTCTCCAAGAACATGCGCTTGAAGCCGGTAAAGGAGTGGATGCAGTTGTCCGGCAGATTGCGATACCAGTCGAAGGCGACTCCTTCCAATGCCCCAATGAATAATCGCATGAGGATAGCATCATCATGGGGCAGATGGTCGGTGGTGACCTCGAAGTAAGAGATGTACCGACTTGCTGAGGTCTTACCATCATACGGGTTGATATTGAATGGCTTATATCTTGGTGGGAACGGAACATCCCTCCATTCAGCAGGGTATGGTTGCCGTATTCTGAGGTCTTGAGCATTTTCTCGGGCATGGAACATGGCTCGGAGCTCCTGAACCTCTCTTCTTACTTCTCGGGCTTCGTCCATGGCAGTGGGGGCCGTTGTTTTCGGAGGATTATTGTACGGGTTCGGTGCCGCTGAGTTCGAGTCCGCATTGACCGCGGGACCCGTGCTTATTTGGCCAGGTGTTCCTCCTTGCAGAGTTGGAAGAGCCACTTTGATTTCATCTACAGATTTGACCAGGGCCTGTAGTATGGCCTCCAGAGTGTCGATGCGTTGGCGATCACTGGGACCACCTTGATTGCTGTCTGTCATGAACACCGTCCTTATATGAGGAGTGATGGAAGGAACGGTGGAGGATGTGCCCTCCGAGTCATACTCATGCACTGAGAAGTCATCGGGATAGGTGGGAATGTTCTCTTCGGGTTCAGACTCAGAGGGAACAGTACCCCCAGCCTCAGAGCTTACTTCGTCTTGAGAGTCATGGATGTCCTCGGGGACATCGTCGTCTGTTGTACCTGATGGGAGAGTTGTTTTCCCGGGCTCGTCTTCTTGAAACATCGGATTGTTGTGGATGTTCGGAGGAGTGCTACCCCCAGTTCCCACGACCCCCAGCGATGTGGATGATGAATTTTCCATTGCAGCAGATTTCGTCTTTTAACGGGTGTGTTGGAATATTCCGGTGGAAGACAACCGTTTAGACGACAGTTTCTTAGCTGTAGTGGTTGATATCTTGGGGCTGGAGATGCTTGTCTTCTTCCCTCTCCCCTCGACGGGGACTTTCTGAGTGGAATTGCAGGAGACAACAGGAGGTGCCTCGTCCCCTGAGCTCGGATGCTGTAGTCTTTGGAAGACTGACGGCCGGTCTTCCGTCACTGCCGCGTTGTTGCAACAGCAGTTGACGATGATTTGGGTGCAGTGACGTCCAAGCGAGGACTCTTTGCACACTGAAGCCCCTTCTCTTTCGTTGTGCTTGTGGAGGATCGCCTCACGCAGGTCAGAGGAACCACATGTCCTTTTGCCGCCGGGGGCTGGACTCGAGCGGTTCTATATAACTTCCCATCGGAGGCCCGCGTGATAGTCAACTGGACGCCCCGACAGTCAGAGGTTGGGGCAGCTGACTGGGCTTGATAAGCCCGCGCTGCCCTAGACTTCTTCTTTTTAGCACTTGCGGGTGCGTAATAGGAAGAGTCTAAGTTGAATACCACAGAGTCTGGCTTATCATCCAGAGAACCATCAGGGTCAGGACCGCATGAGAGACGATCGAAGACCGATCAAAAGAAGCGTGGAACCGTGCAGGCTGTCTGCATGCGGCTGTCTTTAGTTGACGGATGAGTTGTTCTTGTGCGACTGGGAGTCACGACCGTGCAGGCTGGCCGCATGCGGTTGGCAACTGTGGCCGAATGGGTTTTCTGCAAGCGATTGACTTCAGTGACCGCATGAGTCTCATCCATGCGGTTGGCAACTGTAGCCGCATAAACTATGCGGCTGACAGGCGTGGCCGCATGAGTTTTTTTCATGCGGCTGGCGGATGCAGCCGCATGAGCTTTCTCCCTACGGCTAATACCCTTATGCGGCTCGGATCGCATAGAGTTTCTCTCTGCCCCTGCAAGTCCAGCATCAAAGTATTTTCTTCTGCCGGACTTGGGGACAGCAGAGTTGTCTACGGTCTGAAGTGGGGCCGCAGAAGAGTCCTTCCTCGCCGTCTTGAGCAACAGAGGGTATCCCGTCGAGGGCTTGGGGAGGAGCAAATGATTTTGGCCTCCACTCTTTGCGAGCCTTCGTCGTACGGGTGCGCTTCTGGACCGGGCCAGCGCTTCCTTCGGAGAGCATCTCTTCAAACGCCTGTTGGTCGAAGCGGACGACCATCTTTTGTTGCGTGGAGCCAAGTTTGGCTGCATCCGACTGCGTCACCACTCCTCAGCCAGGGAGAAGTTTGTCCCCAGCAGAGTCGCCATTATGTTTGCCATGAAATATAAAAGAACAGAATAATTATCGGAGGATCGACTTTTACTTCACGTTACAAACTCGCTTGTACAAAGAAAGCCTAGGGACGAAAACCTAGGTACAGCAGTCTAAGTACAATTGTTTATTTTAGATTCTGGGGGGTGACGATAGAGGCTCGGAAAGGCGATGGCAGCCCTGCCTTACTCCTTGGACGATCGGTATGCAGCCTTGGCTCCTGTGAAGAGATGGTTGGCGTTGATGAAGAAAATGCTCTTCTTGCTCTCCCTCTATTATTCTTCTGGCTTCTCTCTCTCTCTGTGTGTATTTCTCTCTGATTATTGGGGGAGTCTCTCTGTATATCTCGCAAGGGAATGGCACCTTGCTTATTTATAGGAGTAAGGGCATCATTAAGGTTTGGATGATTACCCATTCTCAAAGTGGCGGCGGCCTAATGTTTAATCAATCTGGACCATTAGTCTTAGGCGTGAAGGATCTGGGCCAAAAATGTGGATAGTATTGAATCTTGTGAATAATTAATGCTGATTGCTTTAAATCTTCATGATTGGTTGTGTCAAGCTCGAATCTTTCACCACGTGTCCCATTGGCTTGATCACGAGTGATATGCCCTGTTCTCATTAATTGTGAGGATAACGTTAAATATGATTATTGGGATCTGGTAAATCTCTGATTGATTTAAAACCACGCGTCCCATAATCACCCTGCTACCAGCTGTCAAGTCATGGGGGCAATTGAATCGCTGCCACGTGTCTTAATGGTGGACCCTGCCTGAGCCGTATGATATCCATGAACCGCATGAGACAGCGTCTCAGTGAGCCGCATAGGTATAGTACTTGCGAGCCGCATGGGATGGCTTCTTGGTGAGCTGCAGGAAGATGATTCCTGCCAGCCGCATGAAGCTGTTCTTCAATTGAGCCGCATGGGAGTAGCTACGTGGCAATCTTGGATCGTGTCAGAGATTTTCTCCTGTTCCTGAAGAGCCTGTCATTACAACCGGACCATCATGGCACTTTATGCCAAAGCCGTCAGCTGTCAAATCACGGTAGAGCATTAAATAAGACCATTACTTGATGGCCAGCTGTGTGAAGGGATCCCACGGGGACACGTGGTGTTGATCGAGCCGCATCTCTCTGTTAGTCGTTTGTGAGCCGCATATACTTCCGAGCCGCATGAGGCTGGAAGACTCTTTGAACCGTATGGGACTGTCCCTATGTAAGCCGTATGGATTCTCCTGCTCCGAGCCGCATGAGACTGAGAGTCTTTTCGAACCGCATGGGACTGCCCCTGTATGAGCCGCATGGAGTTCTCCTGTTCCAAGCAGCATGAGACTGAGAGTCTCTCCGAACCGCATGGGACTGCCCCTGTATGAGCCATATGGAGTTCTCCTGTTCCGAGCCGCATAGAGCATCATTCTAATATTTTCTACGCTTCTACAGTGTGGACTGAGTCACTTCAGGTACCAGGTTCGGATGGACCGACATGACCTTCCTTCGTGATGTGGTGAGGGACACTAGACCAGTAGTCTGGTCTCGAGGAGGTGGAAGATTAGCGACCTCCATCTTTGCCCGGGGGATGGGCACTATGCCGTCTTGTGTCCTCGTCGGCGGTAAGCTTCCGAATTGGACTGACACCATGTTGGCTGCCACGGTCACCTCCTCAAAATCAATGGCCAGGGCCTTGGAGTCGATGAGGTTCTGGATATACCGCTTCAGTTGGAAGCAGTCTTGTGTAGCGTAGTGGACGTAGCGGTGGTTGTGGCAGTACTTTGGGCTCTCAATCTCTGCAGGACGAGGTTCACACGCCTTGGAGGAGGGAGCTGAATTCGATCTCCTTGTATGAGCATGTCAAGGATGGGCTTGACATGGCTGTCTTCGAAGGATAAGTCATCTGCGGCCACTATTTCTCTGCCGACTTCGATTCAGTCTTCTGGGCTGTGTCGGCCACCATAGCCTGTTTGCCCTTGTTGTCTTGGTTGTTGGAGGAATTACCACCGTTGTTGTTGTTGGCGTTAGGGCGTTTGCCCTTGTCCTCTCCTTTTGAGATGTACAATTCCAGTTGGCGAGCTTTTTTCAACTTGTCTTCTGCGCTAGTGGCGCTAATGATGGAAGTCTTCTAATCCTTGAATTGACTTTCGCCCATCCAGAAGCTGATTGTGGGGAGCAGGCTCTTTTGGCAAATTTCAATCAAGGAAGAGTCCGGATTACTGGAGGGCAACTTCATCGCGGTTTGGCAAAACCGCTCAATATAGTTCATTGTTAGCTCCTTCTCGCCTTGAACAACGTCCATGAGATTTGACATTGTGACATCTTGTCCCACCTCATAGAACCTCTCCAGGAACATACGTTTGAAGCCGACAAAGGAATGGATGCAGTTGTCCGGCAGGTTGTGGTACCAGTCGAATGCGACTCCCTCCAGTGCCCCGATGAACAATCGTATAAGGATGGCATCGTCATGCGGGAGATAATCTATTGTGACCTCAAAGTAGGTCACATATCTGCTTGCAGAGGTCTTGCCATCATATGGATTAATGTTGAATGGCTTGTACCGTAGAGAGAAGGGGACATCTCTCCATGCAGCAGGATACGGTTGTCGTATCCTGAGGTCTTGAGAGTTTTCTCGGGCGTCAAACATTGCCCGAAGCTCCTGGACCTCTTTTCTTACCTTCCTAGCCTCGTCTGCAGCGGTGGGAGCCGACATCCTGGGTGGATTATCACCCGGGGTTGGTGCAGTTGTGTTTGAGTCCGCATTGATGGTGGGAACCATACTTGTCTGGCCAGGCATCCTTCCTTGGAGAGTCGGTAGAGTCGTCTTGATCTCGTCTACTGACTTGACCAGGGTATGAAGTATGGCCTCAAGCGCGTCGAGGCGCTGTCGGTCACTGGGACCGTCCTGGTCATATCAGTCATAAATACTGTTCTCACACGAGGAACAGTGGAAGGAACTGTGGAGGATGTGCTCTCCGAATCATACCCCCGAACGGAGAAGTCGTCGGGATAAGTAGGAATATTCTCCTCCGGTTCAGACTCGGAGGAAGTGTTACCCCCTGTATCGGAGGTTGCTTCATCTTAGGACCTATGGATATCTGGGTCCGTTGCATATGTTGGAAGAACTGTTTCCCCTGGTTGATCTTCTTGGAACACCGGATTGTCGTAGATGTTCCGGGGAGTGCTACCCCCAGCTTCGGCTACCCCCAGGGATGTAGACGAGGAATCTCCAAGTGTTAAAGATTTCGTCTTAGAGCGGGTGCCATGGTAAACTCCTCCTGAGGTGGTTGTGGACAGCCGCTTGGATGCGAGTTTCCTGGCCGCGCTAGTTGAGATCGTCGGGCTGGAAACATTTATCTTCTTCCCCGCCTTGCCGGTAGGGATCTTTCGGGCAGAATTGCATGAGGCGACATGAAGCGCCTCGTCTCCTGAGCTTTATTGTAGGACCGGTCCTGGCTGCTGCAGTCGTTGGAAGACGGATTGCCGGTCCTCTTGTACTGCTGCCTTGCTGCAGCAGCAGTTGACAATGACTTGAGTGCAGTGATGTCCATGAAGGGACTCTCTACACTCCAGGTTCTCTTGTTTTTCCTTGCGTTTGTGAAGAATCACCTCACGCAAGTCACTCGTTTTGTGGGCCCGGGAGTCCCGAGCACACGAGTGTGTTGGCACCATGTTTGCTTCCTGATTGGGAGACTTTTGGAAACCACTCTGTCCATTTGCCGCCGGGGGCTGGATACGGTCGGTTTTGTACAACTTTCCATCAGAGGCCCGCTTAACAGTAAGCGGAGCTCTCTGATGGTCAGAGGTTGGGACAGCTGCCTGAGCTCGACGAGCTCGTGCTGCCATAAACTTCTTCCCTCTAGCACCCAAGGTTGCATAGTAGGAAGAGTCCAAATTGTACCACACAGAGTCTGGCACATTCTCATTGGAGCATCTAAGATCAGGACCGCATGAGAGGCGGTCGAAGACTGAACCCGAGCCGCATGGAGCAGATGGTCTGCGGCTGGGATTGGTGGCCGTATGAGCATTCATGCGGCTAGCATTTGTGGCCGCATAAGAATTCATGCGGCTGGATTTGGCTGTCGCATGGCATTCATGCGGCTGGCATTTGTGGCCGCATCAGCATTCATGCGGCTGGCTTTTGTGGCCGCATCAGCATTCATGCGGCTGGATCTAGTGGCCGCATCAGCATTCATGTGGCTGGAATTGTTGGCCGCATGAGCCTTCTTCATGCGGCTGGCACCCTTATGCGGCTTCTTCCTGGACCGCATAGAGTCCCCATTTGCTTCCTCAAGTCCAGCATCGTAGTGCTTTCCTCTGTCGGACTTGAAAACATCAGGGTCCTCTGTGGCCTGAAGTGGGGCCGCATGCGAGTCTTCTCTGCCATCTTGGGCAGTAGAGAAGACTTCTTCCATAGCTTGGAGAGGAGCAAATGACTTGGGCCTCCACTTCCTGTGGGCCTTCTTCGTGCGGGCTCGTTTCTGGACCGGGCCAGCGCTCCCGTCGGAGAGTATTTCTTCAAACGCCTGCTGGTCGAAGCGGACGACCAGCATCTGTTGTGTGGAGCCAAGTTTGGCTGCATCCGATTGTATCACCAACTTTTTAACTGTGGCCCAGCAGAGTCGCCATCGTGTTTGCCATTGGTTATCTAAGAATAGAACAGTTTTATGGGAGGACTGGACTTTGATTCACAATACAAACTCGTTCGTACAAAGAGGGCCTAGGAACAAAACCTAGGAAAAGCAATCTAAGTACAATTATTTAGTTTTTTATTCTGGGGGGTGACGGTAGAGGCTCGGGAAAGTGATATCAACTCTGTCTTACTCCTTGGACGATCGAACACGGCCTTGGCTCCGGCGAAGAAGTGCTCTCTCTCTCTCTCTTTGCTCTGTCTATGCTTTTTTTCTCTGTGTGCTTCTGTTGCTCTGTGTGTCTGTGTAAAGAAATAATCTTATGCTATTTATAGGACTTCGTGGTGAGTGGGGTGTACAATAACTGTGCCTTGGAAAGTGGGCGGTTGGGGATTGGTTAAGATTAACCTTGATATGTTTGTTGGAAATCAATCTGGGTTGTTGTGTTGGTTGCAAGCCGTATGAGTGGATAAGTCTTAGTCAATCTTCTGCCACATGTCCAACTGCCATTATGCTGCGAGCCGCATGAAGGGGGCTTCCTGGCAGAGCCGTATGAGTGTGGTATGGTAATTGAGCCGCATAAGGGTGGCCTTACAACCGAGCCGCATGAGGATAGCCTCACAACCGAGCCGCATGAGGGTGGCCCTCACAACCGAGCCGCATGAGGGTGGTCCCCACAACCGAGCCGCATGAGGGTAGCCTCACAACTGAGCCGCATGAGGGTGGTCCCCACAACCGAGCCGCATGAGGGTGGCCTCAAAACTGAGCCGCATAAGGGTGGCCCCCATCTGTAAGGGTGGCCCCCACAACTGAGCCGCATAAGGGTGGCCTCATATCAGAGCCGCATGGAAGTCCTTGAAGTGATCCACATAAAGAGCTTTGGAATTGGTGGATCGTGCCAGCTATAAAGATTTTTCTCGTTTCTCTAGGAGCACGTCATTATGTCAGAGTCATCATTCTACCTTCATGTCAGAGCTGTCAATCTTTATGTCAGAGCTACCGCATTGTGTCAGAGCATTTAATGAGCCAGCTGCACAGAGTTATGGCCAGCTGTAGAGGCCTATTTTGAACCGTATAGGGCCACGTGGCTATCGGGGACTTTCGAGCCGCATGAAGTTCTAAGGGACTTTTGAGCCGCATGAAGCTCTAAAGGATTTTGAGCCGCATGAAGCTCTGAAGGACTTTTGAGCCGCATGAAGCTCTAAAGGATTTTTGAGCCGCATGAAGCTCCGAGGGACTTTTGAGCCGCATTAAGCTCTAAAGGATTTTTGAGCCGCATGGACTTTCCTGTTCTTTTCTATGCTTCTACAATTACAGCGTAGTAAATACCAAAACTCTAAGAAGGTACTCAAGGAGTACAAAGGTGAAATAAGAAGACTTATCGACCTACTAGCTGAGGTTAGAAGTAATGATAATTCTAGTGAGGTAGGTGAGCTTTCTTTTGTTAAGCTGCTACTACACGAGACCACAAGACTATCCGAAGAGAAAGACAAGACCATTACCCAATTAGAGGAAGACATATTCAAAGAGAAGAAGAGTCTTCAGCAAGCACTTATCAGGAATGATACACTTACTGCTAATTATACTGTATTGTATGATACTTCCAAAAGTTGGAAATCAAGTTAGAAAAACAGCCTGAAGTTGTTGCTTCCTACCCTAACATGTGTCACTTACCAAAACATCGAAACATTGTCAAACCCAACACTGTCAGACCAAACCATACCAAACCTTTGTCCAAGAAGACTAATAGGCATGCATTCTTTTATACTAAAAAACCAAGACCTACTAATCATGCACAACATACTTCTCCTAACACTCATCATGTTAAATGTCATTATTGTGGCCTCATTGGTCATATCTCTCCTACATGTAGTGTAAGAAAGCTTGTTAACTTAAAGATATGTGCATGGATACCAAAAACTAACATTCTATGACCCTACAAGAAATGGGTACCAAAGTCTTCATCTGCAAATTCTTTTGTAGGTGGAACACCCTTCACATGCTAGAAGTAAATGGATCCTCGACAGTGGTTGCTCACGACATATGACTGGTGACGCTTCATTATTCGCAACACTGTTGAAGAAGAAAGAAGGATATGTTTCCTTCGGTAATAATCTTAAAGGGTACATAATAGGTATCAGCAATATTGGTAAGGCTCACTATCATGTAATTAAAGATGTCTGTCTAGTTACCTAGTTAAAATATATCCTACTCAGCATAAACCATTTAGCTGACCACGGTTATGGTATTAACTTTGTCAAAAACAAATGTACTATAGTTGATAGCTCAACTGGTAGTACTATCTTTCAAGGTATCAGGAAAGTCAATATATATGTTTTCTATTTGTTAGAAGATGCTAACAAAGTAGGTAGATGCTTAATGGCCAAAGGTGATGAGAGTCAACTATGGCATATGAGACTCGGTCATGCAAACATGGACATAATTTCAAGACTATCCACAAAGAAGTTGGAACGAGGCTTACCGGACATTACTTTCAAGAAGGATACGGTATGTAGTGAATGTGAAAAGAACAAAGCTACCCGATCCGTATTTTAGTCTAAGAACGCTGTAAGTACCACTAGACCTCTACAATTACTGCATATGGATTTATTTGGACCTAGTAGAATTGTTAGTGTAATGTCCCAGTCCCAAAATTTTTAGGACCGAGTACGTAGACATGTCAGTTGCACATATACGAAGAATACTCTAATATATAGAATCCTCGTGTACGTACATAAGCTGTAAATATAAAATAATCACAGGCCAGAATATCATAATCTAATCTCATCACAGTTCAACACAGAAGATAATAGAGTCCAAATAGTAAATGAGTGTAGCAAAGAGATAACCGAGTGGACATACCCACTCCAAACAGCTATGATAAATAGTCTCAGTGATCGGAGTCCAACATCTGCAAAATAGAAAGAAAAGAAATATAAAAGTGTCCACTAAAATGTCTTAAAGAAACAATTAATAAGCTAGAAATCAGTGGGAGATGCATTTTCATCAATGTAGGATGGACCCAGTGCCGCTCCGTTCTCCTGTGGGAATTCGTCTAATCCTGGAGAGAGAACCAGATCCTCATAGGGACTTAACAAGATATAAGAAAACAGCATGCCATATAAACTGTGATATATAATAGAGAGTAAAAAGGAACAACACGCAAAGGGTTCCTAACCATTCTACTGTGAATATGCAGTTGAGATACAATCCTTCGACCCATGAGCCATGGCTGATAATAGGATCCAGTATAGTCCCCTCTTGGGCACTAGTGACCAAGCACATAACGTTTAAGAACGTCAATGGATAACCTGAGGGGGTAAGCATACCCGTATCTCCAGCGGAGCATCCGGATTACAAGGGGAAGTGTAATAGAAGCACATACGTCAGGTATTGTTCTCCCTACCCAATGTCTAGTATCGTCATCTCCATGACTAATAAGAACCTCTAGTAACTACCAAGTCTACTAGTATGCAATTCTATTGACAGTTACTCTTATCCGTCGCACGCCTTAGACGTATCGGTGGCCAGCCGACTACGCGAGTACGTGTCCTACATGTAACTCATAATACATAATAAAGCAAGTATCAAGGCCGTATGAGATATACCAATACCTCATCATCAATGGGTGGTCACTAGGCTAAGTCGATGCAAGAGAAATACCAAAAGCAAGTAAAACGACCGATAGAGTCGCTTGCACCCAAGTGCGACTTGGACGCACAGTGATATAATACTAGCAAAAGATGTGTAATGCGGAATATAAATAACTAAAAATAAGAATAAGTAATCACATAGTAAGGTGGCACGGTATCTTGCCTGGCAGTGCAGGAATGGCAACTCCAAGCAATCAATCACGTCAGCAAAAAATTTTAAAATCTACGAACGGCTCCGGATGCTGAAACAGACATCAAGAACGTTTCCGATGTAAAAGATATCTAGGAAACGCCTGTCCAAAGGTCCAATTCTGGAACAGGGGCAAAATTATAATTTCGGGTCAAAACGATGTCCGCCGTTGAACCCGTTTTACACCAAAACGTGTGCCAGTATCTATGGTCTCTAAAGTCATCAAACTACATGTCTACGAGTTCGGTTGGAGGAGACAAACCCAACCGTATGTCCAAAGTTGAATTCCGACGAGCCGTGTACAATTTCATCCGTTGGATCGGGTCGGACCCGCCAAATAGGCATTTCGGTCGACCTTCTCAGAATCGGGCCAAACTTGGCATACATGACCAAAATTTCGATACGGTCCCATTGGCAAAAGTTTTGTCTCGAACCGACGACTGTACACGAAGTTAGAGCCTAGTTTGCAAAAGGTCGATACGGGGGTATCTTGACGGATACGTACTGATTTTGTCGCACACAGGTAGTGAAATCGAGTTCCGTCAGTTTTCACATGTCGGCAACATCCATACACGCCTTTTGATGCGTATAGTGTGCGACCACGTCGTCCGGTTTGTCGGGACGCACACCGTATCAAAAAAATGTTTTCTAATTTTTAATGTTTTAGAGGCAGTTTTTCTCGTAACTTTGTAATCAATTAACTTTCTATACAATACATAAAAATTACTTCTAACAGCAGCATTTTGCTCTTGTATATGTTGTCTACTGAGGTGTCAAATTGGCTTTCCAAAACTGATATCAGGTCGGCCCTATTTGGCCTTCCAAGTCGTGTGTTCGGGCGGTCTCATAACTCTATTTTCGAACAGATTTTCATTCGACTTCTTGTCGATTCTCTGGACTGCTGGGTTCTCGGTATCGAAATCTAGATCCTAGGCTTCCTAGATGGTCGTATAGGCTATCCATAGAAGTTTGTATGATAAAAAACTATCGAATAACGAAGAAGAAAATATCACGCGAAGGTGGTTACCTGCGGGCGGCTATGTCAGGGGGGTGCTCTGTTCGCGGGGTGTTCTTAGCCGTGTGGGCGGTCGACAGCGACTGGAGGCTGCATGCAAACAGTGTAGGTAGTCGGGTGGATGTGTACGGGGTCGAGGTTGCCTGGATCATCATCCAATTCGCAGATGAAGTTCTTTCTAAGGGTTTTGAAATCCTTTCGCAGATGGGTATAGTTTTATATAAGCCGAGATTAAACTCGGAATTTGATTCGATTTTGGGAAGAAATTTGATTAGGTTAGGGTTAGGATTTGAAGATAATCTCATCAGGATTAGGTAACCAAAATTTGAAGCGATTTTGTCCAGAGATTTGAAAGATTCAGATTTCAAATCTTTGAGTTTTCAAGGTTTTGGTCGTGTACACGGGAGGGGGGGGGGGTCGGGAAACGCTGGGTACTGTTCGCATTGTGAACAGTACTCGAGTGGATTAATTTTTTTCTCATTTACCTATATATATATATATATATATATATATATATATATTATATATATATATATATATATATATATATATATATATATATATATATATATATATATATATATATTATATATATTCCAATCCAGCTTTATTCAAAACTAGCAAAAGTTTAAAGTACAAGACACTACAAAACTAGTGTTTACATTTAACCGTGGCCTTCGCAATTTGCCTGTGAACTTCTGCTATAAGCTTGTCAGTCGAGTAAGCATAGTTTTCATATCGCCATTTGTTGCGATTTTTCCATAGCACCCATAATATTGTCGCAGCTGCAACCTCCTTCTTGTGCTTGTTCTTCTTCCTCCACTAGTCGTTTAGGCGATGTAGTAGACTTCTTCCTCCGCCTCGAACCTGGTAAGTTGTCTGTAATGATCTCCACGCTCCCTTAGCCATATCTCCCTCGTGAAGTAGGTGTTCGAATGACTCTGCAGAACTGTTACTACAACAATGACATTTCGAAGCTAGGCTGTAGCCAAGACGGATAATGATGTCGTCCGTTGGAAGTTTGTTATGCAGAATTCTCCATATTAACACTGACCATTTGATAGTAATACATGAACTCCAAATATGATTAAAATATGGTAGCACAGGCCTGTGTATTCTAGCAGTCTCCCAAGCAGAAGCAACCGAGAACTTACCCGACTGAGTGTTCCCCTATCTCCATTCATCATTGACATATATCATATGCTGATGTGAGATGTCATGCCCGTACAGAAGTCTCTTCCATACATGTGAAGCATTAGACGTTACTGCAACCTCCGATGGAGCCGCGTGAGAGCAGTATTTAGTTTTAAAAAACTTAGTCCATAGGCTATCTTGAGTTAAGAATTTCCACCATAGTTTGATAGTCATCGCATTCATCATATCCTCCAATCTTTTGATGTCTAAACCCCTTCTTCTTTTGTTCTGGCAATCCTGTCCCAGCCAAGCCATGTTCTTTTAGCTATTCCATCTTGTGCGCCCCAGAAAAAGCTCGAGAGCATGCTCTCTATTCTATGCAATACTGCTATAGGAGGATTGCAAGTAGCTAATGTATAAATTGGAATAGAAGTTAGGACAGCCTTAATCAAAATAAGCTTACCCCCTGGTGACAAAATTTTGTTATGCCAGCCCTCTAGCTTGAGACGAATTATGTTTAGCAGTTCTTCATACATGCCACCATTGCGTTGTCCCGCCATCAAAGGGCATCCAAGATAGGTGAACGGGGGTGTGCCTATGTTGAACCCAGTTCTGGACGCCAATTCTGATCCTCTCTCATTAAGTGAAGTCTTCGAAATGTATATAGATAATTTAGCCTTATTGATTTTCTGTCCCGAGACAGCCTCATATCTCGTCAAGATATCTGTGATCTTAGTAATAGATCGTAGATCACCCGCTGCGAATAAAAGAATATCATCGACATATGCTAAGTGTGTTATCGGAGGACAACCTCTGGGAGATATGAATGGTGTGAAGCCATCGGTCCCTGGTAGTTTCTTCAAGCTCCTAGATAGAACTTCCGCTGCGATAATAAAGAGTGTCGGGGATAGGGGATCCCCCTGTCGCACTCCTCTAAATGCTTAAAAGTATTCCGTCGACTCGCTATTGATCAGCGGAGCATACCAAACATTGTTAACAATGTGAAGCATCATGTCCACCCATTTGTTATGAAACCCGAATTTGCGCCAACCTTTCATAAGAAATCTCTAATCGACTCTGTCATATGCTTTCATCATGTCCAATTTAATAGCCACATTACCCCCTCTATGTTTCTTGTTCATTTTGGCCATCATTTCTTGTGCTAGTAATATGTTATCAACAATCTCGCGCCCCTTGATGAATCCACTATGTTCGGGATAAATAAGACGTGGAAGTAACGGAGCAAGTCGACGAGATAATAATTTGGAGATGATTTTATTCATAACAGGGCAAAGACTTATGGGTCTGTATCTCCATATGTCTTGCGACTCCAAGTTGATAATACTTTCCTGCAAGCATCTAGCCGAAGCGACATCCTGGTGATTCCATTACGGTGATCTACAGATTGCCAAGCTTGTTTTCCAATAGATTTGAACTCCTCATGCCGAACCGAGAAGTCTAGAAATCTAAATTGTTTCCTGCCACCACTCGGATGTGATTTGAATTTAGTGAGTATTGGAGCATGATCGGATTCCGCTTTGTTAAGATGCTCAATATAAGATAAAGGAGCCAACTCTAACCAATCATTATCAACCAAAACCCTATTCAATCTGTACCCCCGCCTCCCATCTTGCTTGGATTTGAGCCATGTGAAACAGCTTCCAGTGTATTGCAGCTCGGACATACTAGTGACTAGTTTGAAGCTTGCAAACTCTTCTATAGAAACTGGATCAGCAGGACGACCTCCAATTTTTTTCCTCAGAACGCAAGATTGCATTGAAATCACCTCCTATAACTCAAGGGGAGTTGATATTAGACTGAAGTTGGATGAGTCTCTCCCACATCAATCGACGACCCTCCTTAGTGTTGTCACCATGCACAATAGTAAATGTTACAGTTGAAGAAATCATATGATGAGAGATAGAGATTGTGAGTGCTTGATCGAAAGTATCTCACAGAGAAATATCACAGTTAGACTTGGCCATGACCCATATATTCTCCCGCTCATTAGAAAAAGCACTAGAAAAACCCAGCTTCATTTGATAATAGAGTAATTGATTGTTATCTACCTTAGGCTCAATAATGCCTAGGAGAATAATCTTATGAACTCGCACCAAAGTTTTGATCCTCTTAAGAGTCATATGATTAGCGATACCACGAACATTCCATAGAAGGATGTTAAAAATGAGAGGATGTGGTGGGTTTACCAGTTGTTGTAGCGCTTGCTGCTTGCCTTGTAATGCGATCTGAAGGCTCCACCGCCTTCTTAGACTTTTCCTCCTTTGTTGTGTTGTTGAAGCTTCTGTGGTCTGATGCCCATCTTCTTCTGGTCGAGTGTCGACCGGACGCCCATCTCCCACTGTATTATTTTCATTCGACCGTTCATCGTCGACCGTTTCTCGCTCGACTTCATCTGCCCAGCTGGTAATTGGCTCAAGCAATTCTCCCTCTTTGATGACTGGATCAAGGCCTGTGTCTTGTGCAGATGTTGCTGCAATAGCATCCAGTTTCCCATTATTAATGATTACTTCAACTACCATTTTCTTTTCTGTCTCGGTCACCTCGCGCAACTCAGGCATAGATGT